>VDFB02271128.1:0-12181 GCA_007258455.2 Sequoia sempervirens | reverse complement strand
TTGTGAAGCCTTGAGTTTATCTTATCCTAAACGTGCAAAACAACTATTATGCAATAAAGGAAAACACAAGGGACACCTCAAAAGATTAGCCTAAGGAATGACAACACAAGGAAATAAAATAAGAAAAGATAGCAAATGATTATACCTTTGTGTTGTTGAAATCCCTTGGTTGGCCCTTGATGTTATATGCTTGTATGCTCCTCGGATGGCTAGATGCAAGATGAACAATGTGATGTTTTGATGAAGCTACAATGGAAAAATGCAATGCCACGTTAGATGTACAAGATAATGCTAGAAAATTGAGGGAAATTTGGTAGCATAAGGGTGCAAATGGCCAAGGTTCTAAAATGCATAGAAGAGGGGGTATCATGGAGGCTGAATTCAATGAATAAAATTGAGCCACTATACAAGATGAAGGGCTATGGTAGTTGAGAACTCACAAGCCCTCAAGCATTTTGACATGTGGAAGGTGAAATACGAGGAGTGGGGATGATGTAAAGTGAGGTGGAAGAAGGACAAGTACTTTTGCAAGTAAATTGGAGGGACAATAATATTTCTCAAAAAGCAACTTCTTGTCTCCAAGTGGAATGAGTGACTTTAGAGAACTTTAGAATTCTCAAATCTCCATGGAAAAGGGAAAAAGTTGGAAAAATAAATGTGAATTAAAAATTCACATGCTTGGGAGAATCTAGTGGATAAGAGAGAGTTTCCAAAAAAGTGGGAATTTGCCATATGTGAGTGATGTGACAAGTCAAATGGTCTATAAGTTGCATGAGGATAAGGTAAGCCTTGGAAAGATAAAATGTGAATTAAAAATTCACATGGAAAAGAGGGTCAATGCTAAGAAAGGCAAATGAAAAGGTTGACTAAAAAGGCATGTTAAATGTGGCTAATGACTTTGATTAAGGTTGTGCAAACACATGATTAGGAGGATTAATGAAATATTAGAGGCAAGTGGAAAAATATGGAGGATGTGACATTAATCCTAGATTAAGGGTGTGCACATCATAATCATGAATTAATTACATTAATTCAGATTAGGGGAGGATTATAGAGGATGTGACAAGAAAGAGAAAAAAAAGAGATTAAAAATTTGATTTAAAAAGACTTAATGACTAAATTAAATAAATTGATATATTTATTTAATTTAGAAAAGCAAAGGGGATAAGGTAAAGTATTTAATTTTTTAATTAAACACTTTAGGAACCTTAGACTTTATAGATTCTTTCACTGAGGAACATAAAGTCGACTCGATCCACTTAGACCTTCCAATAACATCATCCACACCCGCTATCAAAGATGATCATTCTTCTGCATTGCGGGGTAATGTGAACATAAATTGTAATTTCCTTGGTGTTGATCCTCCTTCTAAGGAAGATGATCAATTGTTAAAGAGGCACCTAGTAGTCCTATTAGAAGGATGATGGTGACCGTAGGCGTGATCTCATTATCTGCTAGATGGCGCCTTCTTGTGAGCAACAACCCTCTCCATAAGAGAAAGGGTTACTTCCTGCTCCTCATCCCTTATTCGAGCAAGAGGGTATCTTGTTGAGGCTTCTAAAAGCTCGCTTGATTACTCTTCCTTCTCCTGCTCACAAGAAATCTCATGAGCATGATAGAGAAAAAAATTATTTCTGTGCATACCATCGAGTGTCTGGCCATTCCACCTTTGTGAATGGGCATTTTAAAGGATAAATATAACTTCTTGATTCGTACACAAACTCCCATTTGATTGACGCACTTGCCTTTTCTTCGCATGACAAGTGATATCGAGGTTTACCTGTATCCTATTTGAAGTATCTTGCATGGTTATCCTCCCTTGTATGGTGGGGACAGTAATAACTTATTATGGAGATGTGTGTCCTTCTTAAAGACCCCCTCTCTTCTCTATGTCTTTTAAATGAAGTGTCCCTTGAGGACTCCTCTTTGAAGTGGTTCCCGAGGGACCTTTGAAAGCTTTCCAGCTTTTTGACGATCTGCATGATTGTCCGCTTACTTGCCTATGTGGCCGCTTTTGCTTTGCAGGTGTGCCTGTGAAGCCGCTTTTTAAAAACTCTGCAGAGTTTGCCTTCCTTTGGTTTCCCCCATGCAAGAGATCTTGGGGGATACCTCCCTGCAGGTCTACGGGTCTATGGGGCGCTTCCTTTGAGCTTCCTCCATGCGAGAGATCTTGGGGGTGGCTCCCCTGCAAGTCTGCAAGTCTGTGGGTGCTTTCTCGGTTTCCTTCATGTAAGAGATCTTGGATGAGACCTTCCTTGCAGGTCTACAGGTCTATAAGGCACTTTTCTCGGTATCCTTCATGTGAGAGATCTTGGAGGACACCTTCCTTGCAGGTTTGTGGGTCTGTAAGGCGCTTTTCTCGGTTTCCTTCATGTGAGAGATCTTGAAGGACACCTTCCTTGTAGGTCTGTGGGCCTGTGAGGCGCTTTCCTGGCTTCCTCCATGTGAGAGATCTTGGGGGACGCTTCGTTGCAGGTCTGCAGGCCTGTGAGGTGCTTATATTCTTAAATTCTCTTTCTTCTCACTTGTATATACTAGATCGAAGATCTGCATCTTCTTCATCTTGAGTATATGCTCTTCCCCTCTTCGTTTTAGAATTCTTCTATGTGTCGGTTTTTATTTGGGGACAACACATAGTACTGAGACAACCTTTTACATCGAGGTCTCTTTACTTTGCTGACTCAAATCCTTTAGCTTTTTATGTCCTAACATTGCTATCTGGTGCAGGTCTTCCTTGTCTAATGCATTTGTTTTGCAGGTCTTCAACCTGGGGGCATGCTTCTGTGGTTCGAAGAGTTGTTTGCTTCCTCTATAGTATCCTTTTGACATATGATGTTGTTTATGTTTAGTAGATTTCCTTTAGCGTGCATATTAATGTAGATTCATATGCCCACTAAAGTGGGGGCAAAATGTATAGTCGTAAAATTGCACCCCTTGCAATTTCACATACATTCTTGCATCTGCTTTAGTGTCCACTCCCTTAGCATCTTGAGTAGGCTCATTTTAGCCCTTGCATCAACCATTTTCCCTCTCAGGATGCTCCAACACCCCTTTTCAGCAGCTACCCTCACATGTCAACTTTGCATCATACTTTGTGCCTTTCCAGTTCGTGTTGTTTTGTAGCGTGACGTGTCTGCACATTAGCACACCGCATAGACGTCTACGTGCCATGCTAGCATCCTGCGACATTTCAACACTCAGATGATCGTTTTTGAGCATGTTTTCCACTTGTCAGTTAATTTTGTCAGTGGTAACGGCTCAGGATTCCCTGTAACCGCCCAGGAAGCTTCTTTTCCCTCTTTAAAAGTCCTCTTTTCACTTCATTGAGGGACTTTTCTACTTCTGGTTTCTCTCTAGCCTTCTACACTTCAACTTTTGCTTGCACAACTTCATACCACTTGCTATAGCAGCTTCAAGCACTCTCAAACCCTCACATTCTCATAACACTCGTTGTAGTTATATCTCATTTACTTTATGCTTCCGAGCATCCTGGGATTCCATATCCCTTATCATTTGCATCTTTACTTCGTGATATGGATCCTCCTCCTTGAGCGAGGATTGCTTTTATCACCTCTTTTGTGATACGGGTTCTCCTCCTCGAACGGGGATTGCTTTTATCACTCATACTTGGTGGTGCAGGTTCTACTCCTGAGCAGGTTTTGCTTTCACCATATGCTTTTTCCATTTCGGTTCATCTCTCTCTTTTTATCTGGCTGTCCGTGGAGGTGGGAACACCAAAATAGGGGTTTGACTGAGGCAAACCCCTATACAGGCCCAACACTTTCTCTCAATCTTACAGACGCATGTATTGAAGACCTTCACATGCTAGAAGCTTTATCACTTGCGTGGTTGTAAGCACTTCCTTTCTCCTCTTTAACTTTATCATTTATGCTTCTTTATTTCAATTCTATTACATTATGTTACTTTATTGCATTTTGTAAGTTCTTAGCAATCAGATAGCTAGCAGTCATTTAGCCGCTTTCTATGACAAACTCACTTTTTGGTCCATATGAGACGCCAGCGCGTCGCGCTGTTGTCCTTATTCTGTGTTGTCGTCCTTTGGCCGAGAGTTTATCGGTTTGTCCAGAAAATCTTTGTGACTTGCTCTTTCTAATTCTAGAACTCTTGCGTTGTTCTTGATGTAGTTTAGGGCAATTTTCCCCATGAGGCTCACTGAATGAAGAGAACTAATGAGTAGTGAATCCCCCTTCTCTACAACATCAAACTTATATTGAACAATTCCTTAGCTTGAAGTAGATTATGGCAGCTGATTGTTTTAGTCCCTCTCATGACCTGGGGTCCTAAGCAGTCGGTTCCCCTCTACATTTTGGTGAACCCGACATGAACTATTCTAGTTCTATTTCGTAGTGTTGAATGAGTCTTCTCTCGTGTTCTAGGTGTGTTGTAGGTGTGTGCGTTGCAGGGCACAAAGCCTTGCAACCCAACCTACAACCCCTAGCGATGTAGCTAGAAGAGTCCCTAAACGTTGTAAAGCAAAATCTAGAATAGGTCACTATCTAATTGTAGAACTCTTGGGGGCTTCTGAGAAAGTCCTTTGTAGTGTACATAAGAGATGGCTTCTTTCATGCATCTTCCCATCCCGTCTATGCAACCTGCAAGCGGGTCTCCTGCTATAACCTTTACCTTGTAGGATTTTTTTATGAATGCTAACAAGGAACCCTCTCATTTGTACATTCTCGCTCATATCAATGAGAATACTGTGATTAGTGTTCTCGTTGATCCTACATGTCGGGTTAATGTTATCGTGGAAGAGATCATGTTAATAAACTTCTTACATAAGGATGGGTGCGATGAATCTAAAAGCACTATACATACACATGATGGGCTTTTCGTCCCTCCCATCGATTTTATCACCCTTTCAGTCCTGATTGGGCCTAGGACTGTGAATGCCCTTTTTGACATTATCTCGAAATCCAATTTGTTCAGAGTAAAGCTAGCATTCCTTGGCTAGTTTCCATGAATGCAATCCCTTTGGTGGTCCATAAGTGCTTAAAATTCTACCATGAGGGCTTTGTGCACATTGTGCACAACACTGGGTACAAACCCCTGGTGGCGCGTGGGGCTTATTCATTAAATCACTTTTGGCTTGCCCCTATTAGTCGACTTCCTCCCAAGATGGACCTCTTGTATCAGACTTACATTAAATATAAGAATGGGGGCATAGCACCGAAAGTGACCTATCCTCCTTTTGCCATTTTGGTGAAGGCTTCTTTTAGAGCGCGGCAACAGGCTATCTTTTCCTCCTCACAAAAGGGGAAAGGGAAGCCTGCTCGCACTCAGGAGCCTTCTTTTTTCTCTGCAATACCACCTACCTTTGCCTCTCGTTCTACTGCAATGCCCTCAGCTTCTGCTCCCTTGCGTCCCTTGGGAGTTCAATGATGCCCGCTTGGCAAAAGGCCAAGTGTCAGGTGTTCAACCTTCCTATCTTGCCTACGGTGCCTCGGCCCATCCTGTATGGTAAGGGGAAGGGTCTCCGTGGAGTCGCCTCTGCGTCTCGGCCTTTGCGGCCTCCTACTGCTCCTGCCCCTAGGGTGGTGAATGGGAAGAGGCCACCGTTGAGGTGCTTGAGTATGCTTCTCCACCTATTGTTACTTTTGTTCATGCATCTCTTCCTCTTGTTCTTGTCCAGGAGTCACTCCCTCCGCTGGCAACAACCGGTGATGGACACTTTGATAATAAAAATGTAAGCCTCCTACTCTCCTCAAGTCATGGCCTCTAGCTCTTGAAGTTGAAGAAATTGCCTGCACGTGAGCCGCAAGCCGCCTAGAGGAAAGCCCTACCACCGAGCCGGGTTGTTTCACAAAAGGAAGAAGGAGCCAGTTAATCTATTTCCAAGTGTCTTATGTTGCAGTCCTCCTTCCACCCCTTCTCGCTTTCCGCCCGCCACCTCGATTTTGCTTTCAGCCCCTCAAGGAAAGCATGGATGACCCTCACCCTAAGAGGGTGCAAGTGTTCATTTCTCCCTAGATTGACCCTTCTCTCTTGATGTCCCTTCTATAAATCCCACCTTTTCCCAAACCCGTGGATATGCCAAATACCTTGGTGGTGTTCGTTGCGATTTTCTCCTCTTCCTCCTCGCCCTTTGCTTCATCTATGGGGATCTCACATCCTCCGATGAAGCACAAGTTGGAGGACGACCCTGCTTTTGATGGGGGTCAGAAGAAGGGATCACCTTCTTTGAAAGCTAGTTCTGCATTGGCTTGCGCCATCCTAGTGACAGAGGCAGCCCCGGCATCCCCTAAGTTCATCACTACCCCTGAGTCTTTCGGTGAGGTCAGCAATGGATCTCGAGCGCCTACATTGCCTGCTTAGTTGACACATGGCACTCCCGTCAAGTGCATGTTCAACTCGGTAGACAATGTCCCGACTCTATGGACGATTTTTACAAAATCAATGGTGTTCACCTCACAGGAGTTGAGCGAAGAGGACCTCAAGGGGCCCACTTTCTTGGCTCTTGTCACAGGAGAGTCGGAGGGTGCTCCCCTTGCTATCTTGCCCTTGCAGGCTCGTCCGCTTTCCCCTTACAGTGATCTAGATTGGGAGAACGACGACCTCTTGGTTGATGAGGATGAGGAGGGCACCTCTTCTTTATCTGTAAATTAGATTTGTGTGCGTGTTGTGTTTCCCCCATGCTTGTTTTATATGTTCCTGGAGGACCCTTGTCACCCTCGTAGGTGCTTGGATACAAGAGTGTTTTGTGTCATAAACTTCTTCTATGTGTCACATCATTCTTTCTCTATTGTGCCTTGATTTTCGACAATTGGGGACGATGCAAAATGTTGGAGGTATTTAGGCCTCCCTTCCATGTTGACCCATTTTTTTTATTTATTTATTTTCACATAACTTTTTTCACAGGGTCTGATATAGTAGGGGGTTCATGACAATTCATATATATTATTATATTATATCTATCTATCTATATCTATGAGCAGTTTTGACCCCGAAATATCAGACCCCTATCTCTTGTTGTCTTTGTTTTTGCTTACATTGTCTTTTTATCTTTCTCTTCTTTGTTTCTTTCATGATGTTGTGGTGCATTGTGTTGTCCCTCGCGTGTGCGGCAACATTTCTGTGATTACATCTCGTCATGTATCGCGGGCCACAACATCACTTTCTCCTCTCTCCTTAGGATGTTGCATGCCTTTGTGTTCGGCATGCACCATCCTAAGGGGGGGCTATCATACTGCTTGGATTTTCAAAAGGTGTATTCAGTGGCCAACGAATCCCTCCTTGAAAATCCTTTATTTTTCAAAAAATAGTATTCTTCGACTAGGACCCCCAGCGGAATTTTTCTTTCATCACAGATTCGTAAAACAAGAATCTAAAAACTTTCCTTCGAGAAGGGAGTACTTTTTCTGATAAAGTCTGAAAACTTGACCTTGCGAGGGAGTATTCTTCCTTTCGAATTCCTTGATGAAAGAGGTCTTTCGAAAGGATTTCTTGATGCTAGAATCATTTGCAGAAAATGGCATTGCCTTTCAAACAAAGTGTCCCTTAAGCGGACTCCTTTTCTTTTGAAGGGTTCCCGAGGGACCCCTTTAAAAGCTTCTCCTTCAATTGTTGATTGTATGTTTGTCTACCTGCAGGGCTTTTTGTTATCTAACATGTTTTGTTTGCGGATTAACATGTTGCTTTGCAGGACTTGCGAAGTTGCTTTTTCAATCAAGCTTGGAGATCCAAGGACCTTGAGCTTACCTTGCAGGACTGAGCACCTGTGAGAACCTATCAAACTCTGCGAAGCCTCTCACATCTGGCCTCCCTCAGGACTACGCACCTGGGGTGCCTCCTTTGTAGGATCGAGCACCTTCAAAGCCTTTTGTTCACCTTCCATAAGTCTATAAACCTATAGCACATTTTGTTTAACTCTCCTCAAGATCGAGTACCTATCGAGCCATCTCCTCTTCATGTGCTTTCGGGTGTGTCAGATTGCGGTCTACTTCCTCGACGGTTCAAGTATACATCTCTCAACTTTCACTCTACTTTACTGTGCATTCGTTGACACTTATGCTTGCTAAAAGGGGGGTAAAATGTAATGGCATGAATTTGCACCCCTCACAAATTCCTCGTTTACATACCTCCTACCTTAGACAAATTAAATCTGATGATGCTATTCCACGTCCCTCATTCGTTTCCCATCCACTTGGCAATTGTTTTTAGTGTCAGTGAGGAATTTATGTCGGAGACGCTAGTGTGGCGCGTAGACGTCTATGCAGCGTGCTACCGTCTTGACAGGATTCCTACCTCTGGAATCCACAGAGACGTTACAATTCTCCATTGGCGACAAAAAGTAACATCTCTACTCCCTTGATTGACCTCAAATGGCTCCTTTGCCTCCAATTTCACCTTCAAATGACTATCTTCTTCATTCAACTCTCTCTTGGCAATTTCTTGATCTTCTTAGCATTCCACTCACTTCATTCAAACCATTTTCACCACCTTTGAAGCTACAAGTTGATACTCTGTTGGTTTTACTCTTGTTGTTGTGGCAACGTTGGCATCTCCAAGCTTGCAAGCTCACGCCTTCTCCCATTTGCCTTGAGTGCACGCGGTTGAAGGTGACATTGTTCTATCTCTTTTCCACTTAGCATCATTGTGTTATTTCATATCATATTGGTGTTTAGCATAGTGCATAGCACCTTCTTTCCAATGCTTTATTTATCACATATCTCTATCGTTGCTATACTAGTTGTCTATGGAGGTGGAAACACCAAAGCAGGGGATTGACTCCAATAGTCCTCCATACACAACCCCAATATTTTTTCATTGTTGTGTGTGTTAGTACTTGGATTGTGTGGAGCTTGCAGGAAGCTGGGCTGGCCGTAAGTTGAATTTCTACTACTCTTGCTCATCATTTCGTTCATAATCAATCTATCTATCAAGTTAAAGTATTCTTGTTATTTCAGTAGTTTAGTTGTCTTTTTTTTTTTTTGTTATTATATCAAACTATACTTGTCAGGTCGCTAGTAGGTTTCTTTAAGTTCTTAGACTGTACTTTAAATTCTCTATTTGTACGAACGCCAACGCACAATTGAGATGCCAACGTGCCACGCTCTCATCCATTCCCCGCACTGGAGTCCTCTAGCAGTGAACTGCCTAAGTTACAATCTGGACTCTAGAAATCCACTCACCTGACTTCCTGAACATCTTGGGTTGATAGAAGGAAAGTGGCAGATCAGTTCTCCTTCCTTTTCACCCCTTTAAACATCAAACTTATCTTAAACAATTCCTTAGCTTGAGGTAGATTAGGCCAACTGATTATTTCTAGACCCTCTCGTGACCTAGGGTCCTGACCAGTCGGTCCCCCTCCTCTACAGTTGCTAACCTTATTAAACTTCCCCCAATCCGTCCCTTGAATGCCTATCTCCCTCTTACTCAAGGATATGATTCAAAAGCTTTTTGTCAATATAATTGTGTTAAGCCATGATAGGGATAAGTGTCTGGGCTTGTTTCACAAGGTGTGATCTTATTAATATAAATGTCATTCATGTGGAAGATTATAATGATTAAGGTAACATATGTAGTACCTCATTATCAAAACCTTCAATTTACACAAATCCATTATGTCAACACAATCAATCAACAATATATTCCCATCCCCTAGACTTATCTTTCTTCTTTTGTTGAGGATTATTTTGTAACTCCTTTATGCCCTTCTCCACCCTCCCCTAGCCAACTACCTCCATTCCCCTTGATTACTTTGTTGGTGCTCTTAATGACAACCTTCTTCTCCTCTTATTACATTCTCTTTTACAAAGATTCATTGCAACAATTATCATGTGCCCGTGTATAATACTAGTGTAAACTCAAGGTTTTCCATTGGTATCCTTGTGGACCCATCATGTTCCTTTAATGAAACACTAGGACTAGTGGGTCCCACTAGGTGTGCCCACATGTAGGTGGAAGAACCAAAATCTTGTGTGTTCTTGATTTGCAAGGGGGGTTTAGCTAAATCAATGATAAACATATATAAACAAGGGGCTTGCCATGACCAATAGCAACCAAGCTCAATTTGTCAAGCTGCATTAAAAGTGATCAAGATCAAAGAAACCTAAGCATTTTTTTGTAAACAATGCAAGCAAACTTAGAGCTAGGCACAAGAGGAATTGTTGATATGGGGTTTATGCATGTCACAATTAAAGGAACAAGTTTTTCACAATTTAGGACTCCTAGCCTCCAATGCATAAGTTTGGTCACCCTCCTCAGGGTTGCTTTCAAAAAACAAAATCAAATCAAATTTCAAATAAATGAAAACAAATAAAGCATATGGATATTGTGCATTTTCATGTTGATTTTTAAAGAAAATTAAAGAGAAAAGTTTAAGGATGGAGGAGAGAAAAGTTTAAGGATGGAGGACTTTGATCAATGGAGATTGCTCTTGATCGTTGGAACTCCTTTTGGGTTTCATAAACCATTACTTGCATAAATAGCAAAAAAAAAAAATATAGGGAATGATTCTATGCCCAAATGAATGTCAAATTTATTACCATCAAACACTTTTAAACCCAAGTGATGGTAACTCCCAATTATTTGCAGTATAATTATAATAATCATGTAAATCCCATTTATTTCAAATTAAAGCACAATATAAAATCCAATAAATTTTGCAAGTTAGAAAACATAGCCATAGCCATGCACATGCTTTAAATTTATCAAAATCGAATGTGAAATCCAATATTTTAAATCCCAAACTCCTATTAATCTGAAATGGTAGAAATTTTAACAGATTTTTTGCAAAGTAAAAATCCACTCCTCCCCCTTCAAAATGAGCTACGAAATCATATGAAATAAGTTTCCGGGTGGGCACAGTCTCATCAGCCACTTCAATGAACATAGAATGAAAAGTTCTAACCCATAACCGCATAGCAGAAAAACTATTGGGAACCTTGTGCCATCAACACTTGGCACTTTTGCATATCCAAGTCAATCTGAGTTGGGGTTATGATCAAGTGTTTCTCCATTTTCTCCTTAACTCCTTTTTAATTGTTCCCAATCTCTTCAATTTCCATGGCTACTGACTTGAATGTCAGATTCATTCTTTCAACATGTTGACCAAAGATAACTGTGAATTCTTGAACACCTGCATAACTTTTCTACTGAAGCTCCTTGACCCTTCTGCAAAAGACACCATACAAACTAAAGCTAAGTTGTTATGACCCCCTTTGTGACAACGGCATCTCCTGTACTTTTGTAAACTGAGCAAACCCCACTCTCCAATGAATGACTCTGCTCATGTATTTTTGAAGTGATTGCAGGGGTTTGTCCATATTGGGTCTGCCCAATCTTTGTTTCTAAACCTCTGGTTTTCAATTTGAATACGATCTCCATAGCAGAGAGCACACGGGAAAGTAACCTTAACAAAAGATTCATGTTAATAATGAAGCAAACCTTATAAAATTACACAGTTAAGCAGAGAAGAATCTGGAGTTGAGTTTTAAAATTTACAAGTTATCTTTCAAGCTGTGTAGAATGACTAGTCATGAACATCATTTGCAATCCTTTTTGGATATCACTAGACAAAGGATTTGGTAACATGACTATTTGATGTTGTGTCTTGGTCAATTCAGTTTGAAGAGCTTGTAACTGTTGCTTCAGCACAGTGATGTATTATTTTTGTTCATCAAAAGGTTTTTTGCTTACTTACTCATAGACCTTAACAATGATCCTAAGGGCATTCATTGTTTCCTTTCTGAAATTCATTGAGTATGCTCTCCTCGTGGTGGTGAGTGGGCAACCTTGTTTGATCCTTCTTGGTAGTTACCCTTTTCCTTTTTTTTATTGGAATATTCCATTTCCAGCATACTTACTCATAGAACAGTGATTCTGGTTCTATTCGTTGTTTCTTTCCTTTCTGAGATTTGATGAGTATGCTATGCGTGGCAATAAATTTAGTAGGTAAATAAAACAATAAATTTTTCTTTTTACACAATTGTCATGGAAGGATTTTCTGAAGGATCAGCAATCTAAGTCACTCAAAGGGACACTCAAAGATTTCCCTTCCTCGTCTAATTACTCTGAATCCTACACAACTCTTGTTTCACCCAAACTCAACTTCTTTGTCAGATAGTTGTTCCTCAGTGTCCTCAATTTGATCTGAGGTATCCTATGTCACTTGCCAACATCATTTTTCCTTCATTTTTCAGTTATCATATCCAGATCATCC
>VDFB02271127.1:0-27034 GCA_007258455.2 Sequoia sempervirens | reverse complement strand
ATATTTTCTTTCTCTCTTAGTAGATTTAAATTAAAATGTGTGTCAGAAGAATGATTGATTGATAACGTCGATTAGTGAAACCGAGCTCATACTTTCTTTGGGTGGATGATTTCGCCCAATGTGCAAAGTTAGAATGAGCTTTACTGTGGATGCTTAACTTCTGTCTTGATAATTGTTGTTCGATCTGATGGCAATTATTTATCACATGAAAATCACAAGCACATTCCTAGAAGATTGCACTTGCTCTGCGTAGTTGTCGTTGAACGTGGCGAAACAGAGTATAGTTTATTTGGTTTCACTTAGTCTTCGTCTTCTCTTGATTTCTTAGGAGTAGAATAGATTCTCTAAACCCTAAATCTTTTTTCACTTTTTTTATAAAAATCAAAAAATCCAAAAATGGTACTGCATTCATGTCTCCACTTCTCAGAATGACTTGCAAAATCTACTTGTGCCCACAGCAAATCACATCCATACCACAGAGCCTACCCGCGTTCATCTTAAACATTGGAATTACCCTATGAACTTACTGGCAATCTTAGCATAGGAAGTAGTTTTTCAAGAGAGAATAGAGCGTCTGTGACTCTTTGTTCTAAAATGTTTGTCATGTCATAAAACGCACGTCAACATTGTTCTGGCGCTAGAAGGAGGGCATGAACAGAAATCTTTGCTACATCACTCTTGTATATGCTGGCCTCTCCTCCCACGCGCACAACATTGTTCTGGCGCTAGAAGGAGGGCATTTGTAAACATTAGTGAGTTATTTTCAAAGTGAGCATGACGCAGTATGGTGTTACCCCACAAATTTCCTTTTGATGTACCTGTCGAGCAACCTGATCAACCACCAACCGACATTATCGATCAGTTGTACACACTAGCTTGGAAGACGCAGGCAGATCGAGCTGAGTTTAGACAAACAAGCCGTGTCCTTGCTAGGGAAGAAGAAAAAGGAAAAAGGTTCGAAGAAGCTATCAAGAAAGATCTGATAAGGCAGAAGATAGATCGCCTAAAAGAAAAATTTGACGAGATAGAAAGGTCATTTGCCGCAAGTCCATCTTCCAGTTCGAGTTTGAGTAATAGAATGAAGAATGGGACTCCCAGCCAGCGTTCCTAATCCAAACCAGGATCCCCAGCCAGTATTGCAGCCGAATTTGGGTTTTCACGACGAACAAGAAGACATTATCACTGAATTGTTCAGTCTTGCGTGGCAAGTGAGAAGAAGTGCTCCTGATTGGTTTCGCATGCGATTTATCCTTGAAGAAGAAGAAGAAAGAGCAAGACGAATTGAATTCAACATTCGACAGGATCTCCTTGTTGAAAGATTTGAAGCACTTGAACGAGAGCACATTCGACAAGCCAACAGACAAGTGAATCAACAAGCTCAAGAAGCAGCTCCGACACCCGCAGCTCCTGCACCGCCTAGACAAGCTTAAAAGTATAATACACTGGATCGAATTGGTTCTTTTTCAGCAGAGAAGTTTAGGAGAGTCACCAGATCCACTCCCAGTTCTTTTAAAGAATTTGTTGAGCTATCGCCCCACAGGAATAGACAAAGAAAAGCATTGCAGGAAGCATCATCAAGCACACCAGTACCAAGTAAAGAAGATTCTTCTGGTCTTTTCCAAAATTCACCAAGTACCAATCAACTAGACAGTCAACAAGTTATAGTGGCTGCACAGCCAGTACCACCGATCCCACCAGCTCAACCGAATCAACCGAACGCTCCAATGGCGTGGCGTCCAGCAGATGCGTCACCTATGACATTTCCTGTTTACCATGATCTACCCAAGAATCCGGAACATTTCTGTTCCAAGTTCCATAGTGGTGACTTGAACCACACTGCAAACGAGCATGTTAAACTGTTTGAAGACCTTCTCCAAAATCGAGACATTCAAGAAGAAGATGTCGCCTGCAGATTATTTCCTTACACATTTGATGAGGAAGCGTCTTACTGGTATATCCATTTGCCAGCTAATTCCATTCGCACATGGCAACAAATGAAGACTGCTTTTCTAGAAAAGTTCAGACCACCCATTGCTCCATCTGATTTGTACAGACAATTTGTAGAAATCAAAAGGCAGGAACACGAGCCAATTAGCACATTCAATAATAGGTTCCACAAGGCTTACACCCGACTAAGAGATCCCTATTTGTTGGACAATGCAGCAGCATTGCCAATTTATTATGAAGCCTTAGACCGTCTTACTGCCATGTTCGTAAAGTCGACAAATCCGCTCCCAGCAGATTTGAAAGGAGCATATGCTGCAGCGATCACGGCCAGTACTGGTCTCGGAATAGGTTTAAGCCCAGGTCCACTTCACTATTTAGGGAATGCAGCTTCTCAAAATCAAATTCAGGATATTAATAGAGCATTGGCCCACCAGACACCCATGATGAATCCAGTTCCGAGTAATCAAATGGTTCTCCACCCAGGGATGCCCATGTCTCAGGTGCCACCAACACAGCCAATATATCTCCAGAATGTGACAACTCCCACGCGAACCCAGGAAGAAAGAGATGAAATGAGAGAATTGATCGAACAAGTCAAGAGGTTGTCAACTGAAGTCACCCACCTAAAAGGTCAGACTAGCCAAATGCAGAACTTTCAAAAGAACTATCAGCCGCCTCAAGGAAATTACCAAGGGCAGGGCCATTCAGGATACCAAAGAGATAACCAAAATTTTCAAGGACATAATCAAGGCTTTCGGAACAACAACCCAGGCTTTCAAAGGAAGACTTGGAACACTGGACCCAACAATGGAAATGTGCCATCACCTTTAGACAACCCACATGCCGACAATCGTCCTGCTGATAAGGTATTCTTAGCTGAAGCAGCTTTATCAGGGTGGTGCAGACTACACAACACAGATCAGCATTCCGAGTTACATTTCCACGAGTTTCAAGTAGCGGCAGACATTTTTAAAAGTGAAAAGAGAAATTCAGAAAATCCTCCGGTGACTGGATATGAAATAGTTCCTGCGCCTAGATATGATCAGGCCCTTGTAATTGAAAGCACCCAATACCAACCTCAAGAATATCCGCAGCATCAATACACTCAAAGATTTCCACCAGCATCAGCTAATGGGCCTGTGGAGGCGCCACCTACCGTCTACTCATACACAGTTGCTGAAGAAGACACGGCCAATTATTACTTCCCGCCATTGAATAACAGCGTATTGGTCGAAGGTGTGAAAGAAATTCAAGCATTCCAACAGACTGGTAACAATCCACCAAAGGTTTACTATCGGAAAAATCAAGAGCCTTTGACATCATCAGTTCCTCCGAATAACTTTCAAACGCCACCACATCCAAATGCAAACAATAACCCACCTCTTCCGAGAGACGTGCCACAATACAGGCAGGGAGATACTGCTAGTAGTAATGCTAGTAATCCTACTCCCCCTAAGGATGAATTGAGAAGATTGAGTCAATATGTTACAGAAGAAGTCAAGAAAATCAAGGTGAGTGTGTCATTGTTTGAACTAATGAAGGTTCCAGAGATAAGGAATACGTTCCTTGACAGCTTGAAGGACACAACACAAGATTCAGTCAACAAAGCTACCAGTTCCACAACCAACGTGAACGTCGTCCAAAATGAACAATCCCAGTCTACCCAAGAAGGACATCAGAGTTCTAAAGGAACTCGAGGTATGTACGAAGTGAAAGAAGGCATAGAGATGCCAGGCCAGAATATAGCTAGACATGAACAAGTATGTCTAAGTTCAAAAGAAAACAAGACGGAGAACCCAGCAAGAGGAGCAGAGACTCCACAGATTGAGAAGAACACTAGGGTTAGAGCTAAGGAAGCAGAAGCCGGCACGCAAAAAGGAAGTCCCGTGATATTCTATCAGGGAAAAGATGAACCAGCTCCTTTCCTCGTCTCGCTCCGGATTTTCAACAAACTCCTACACAATTGTCTAATTGACTCAGGAGCATCAAGCAATGTAATGCCATTAGCAATCTGCCGCAGATTGGGTTTGACACCCACAAGAACAAACAATAAAGTAACGCAGTTAGATAAGACGGAAGTTCCAGTCATAGGAGAATTGAACAACATACATATGCAAATATCAACCGATCCAAGGATTCAACAATTCATTGACATTTTTGTAGTTGATATTTTTGATGGATATGGTATGGTTTTAGGAAGAGACTGGACTCGCAGATTGAATGGCTACTTTGCCACCGACTTTTCGCATATGTGGTTGCCCTGGAAGGGTATTCCCAACCAGATCAGAATTGAAAGTACGCCTAGACTTAGACTGATGATCACAGAGAATGGAGAAAACAATGAAATTTTGTTTTGTGAAACAGATTTGGGCCAGTACATTCCACAGGCGCCAGAAGTTTTGATGTTACAATGTTCAAATGATCAGGAAAAATCACTAGAAATTGCATATTCAACAGAAGTACCTACCGAAAGTGATGAAGAGCTATCACCAGATGAAGGTGAAAGCATGTTCGAGAATTTCAGAAGATTTGTGCTCAGAAGTATGACACAAGAAAGAGAATTGGGAAGTCATGCTTTTGTGCAAGATTTACTACTACCCAATTGGTGCCGCATACACAACGCTTTCCATTCCGAATTCTCTTGCTCCATGTGCAAAATAGCCTTAGATCAAGTGCGCACGAGAACACCCCAAATTTCAGAAGATGAATGTTTGACAGTATCAGATGAAGAAAGAGATCTCTCATCAGAGGGAGAAAAGATTCAAGATGTAAACCAGTTTCAAGATCATTTTGCTTCAGAAATCCAGAACGAAGAAATTCCCTCCCCGCGTCAATTGCCAGAGCAAGATCAGGTTTGGACCTTGAGATTCGATGGTTCGAAATCCAAGAAAGGGAATGGAGCTGGGTATGAGCTTATCAGTCCATCCGGCGAGACCTACCTGGCCGCCATGAGATTACAGTTCCCATGTACCAACAACGTCACAGAATATGAGTCATTAGTGCACGGATTGCTCCACGCAATTCGCAAGAAAGTCAAAGTGTTACATGTCTATGGTGATTCAGAAATTGTAGTGAGGCAAGTAAGAAAGAAGTACGCTTGCCATGATAAGAGGCTGAGAGGATACAAAAATCGTGTCTGGGATCTCATTGAGAGCTTCGACGCTTTCAACATCAAATCAGTGTATCGATCTCAAAACAAAATTGCAAATTCCCTAGCCCAATCAGCAAGTTCCTTAGAGCCGCTTGAGATGGATGCAGTGAAGAAATTTACAGTAGAGATCACTTCAACACCGTCGGTTCCAGACAATATCACAAATTTCCAGGTGTTTGATGATGACAAACACATCCTAGATTTTCTGACAAATTCAGATGTTTTCCTGACCCAAGTCATTGATGAAGAAGAAGACCAAGGGGAAACTGAATTTGATGCAGAAGGCATAATGAACTTGAAAACCAATAACATCCCCAAAGGGATGATCCAGTTAGAAAGAATCTTTGACCAGGACCAGATCAACGCCATCAAATACCAAAGAAGTGATGGAGCTCAACACGAAGCTGTCAACCTTGGAACGCAAGAGGAAAAAAGAAATGTCCTCATCGGCAAAGTGTGCACGCAAGAAGAAAAAGAACAGATAATCAAGAGCCTGGAACAATTCAAAGACATTATTGCTTGGAGCTACGAGGGTTTGAAAACATACGATACCTCAATTATTACGCACACTATTCCCCTCAAAGCTGGCAGTAAACCGTTCAGGCAGCGCCAAAGACCTGTGAATCCTCTGCTAGAGCCCCTTATTTTCCAAGAAGTGAAGAAGCTACTTTCAGCAGGCATTATCTTTCCGGTGCGCCACTCAACGTGGGTCGCCAATTTGGTACCCGTCCGCAAGAAGAATGGAGAGATAAGATTGTGTGTTGACTTCAGAAACCTCAACAGAGCTTCAGAAAAGGATAATTATCCACTGCCTTCATTAGATGAAGTCATTCAAATTGTGAACGGATCCCAGATGATGTCATTCCTAGATGGATATTCTGGCTACAACCAAGTGCTCGTAGAACCAGAAGACAGGCTTAAGACGGCATTTACAACAAAGTGGGGCACATTTGCCTACAAGAGGATGCCATTTGGCCTGATCAATGCTGGAGCTACCTTCCAAAGGGCTATGGATATTTCTTTCAAGGATCTCATAGGGAAGTGCATCATTGTCTATATGGACGACCTTACAGTATTTTCCAAGAAAAGAGAGACTCATGTCAGAGATTTGATAAAGATATTCAAAAGATGCAGAAAATACGGAATATCTTTGAACCCGAAGAAATGTGTGTTCGGGGTAACTGAAGGGAAGCTGCTTGGCCACGTAATAACAGAAAAGGGTATTCTTATAGACCCTGATCGAATAGAGGCTATTTCCAGAGTTGGTCTACCTTCAAGTCAGAAAGAATTGAAGTCTTTCTTCGGAAAGATTAATTTTGTGAGAAAATTTATAACAGGATTTGCTGAAATAGTCAGGCCCTTAACTGAAATGCTTAAAAAGGATGCGAAGATAGAATGGACAGAGTCAACAAGAAAAGCTTTCGAAGGAATCAAACAGGCCATAGTTGACGCTCCTGTCCTGGTCAGTCCTGATTATACAAAGCCATTCTACCTTTATTCCTTTGCATCAGAGCATACATGTGCCGCAATGTTAACGCAAAGAACAGAAGAGAAGGATGAACATCCTATTGCTTTCATGAGTGCACCTTTCAAGGATGCAGAGCTGAAGTACCTGAATGTTGAAAAGCAAGCATATGCCTTGGTGAAAGCGATAAAGAAATTCCGGCACTATGTACTGAGAAGTAAAGTTTTTGCCATCGTCCCAGATGTGACTGTCAAGACCCTCCTGATGCAGAATGAATTAGGAGAAAGAAGGGGTAAATGGATCACTATCATCCAAGAATATGATATTGAGATTCAACAGATGAAGATCGTCCGCGGCCAAGCTTTGACGCAAACCATTGCTACAGGACCTGAATTAGTGCAACATGTGTATGAATTACAAGAGGTGTCTCCTGATGAGTGGTATGACGATATCATCTACTTCCTGCTTAATCACAAATGCCCGAATCATTTAAAACTAGTGCAAAAGAGGGCCTTACGAATGAAAAGTCAAAGGTACATGTTGCAAGGGGCAGTGTTGTACAGAAGAAATCACGAAGGAGTTTTTCTAAGGTGCTTGGGAAAAGAAGAAGCTAAGCAGACAATAGAACATTTCCATTCCAGATTCGGAACCGGCCACGGAGGATCTCTCGCAACAGCACACCAAATTTTGATGGCCGGCTACTATTGGCCAACAGTATTTAAAGATGCATTTGATCACGTGAAAACTTGCCACACCTGTCAAATCACTGCAGCGCGAGAAAGAAACCCAGCTATGCCTTTGCAACCTGTGATTGAAGTGCGACCTTTCGCAAAGTGGGGACTCGACTTTATTGGTATGATCAATCCACCTTCCTCAGCACAACACAGGTATATCCTAACCGCGACTGACTACTGCACGCGTTGGTCAGAAGCTCAAGCTTTAAAATTTTGCACTTCTGATGTTGTAATTAATTTTTTAGAAGAGAACATTATCACCAGATTTGGATGTCCTCATGCTTTAGTGTGTGATAATGGTTCTGCGTTCTCTTCATTAAGGTTTTCTAACTGGGCTTTCGAGCATTGTATCACTCTGAAGTTTTCATCAAATTACTATCCCCAGGGCAACGGATTAGCAGAATCCACCAACAAGAATTTACTGAATGTCATCAAGAAACTGCTAGACAAAAATCCAAGGGACTGGCACACGCAATTGAGATTCGCTCTTTGGGCGGATAGAGTAAGAGTAAAGAGTTCCTTGGGTACATCACCCTACCATCTGGTTTACGGACAAGATCCAATATTTCCCATACAGCTGAGAATTCCAACCCTACAATTCATGCAAGAGTGTTTAGAAGAAGAAGAGAGGGTTAAAACCAGATTATCGCAGTTACTTCTTTTGGAAGAGAAGAGAGACCAAGCCTTGGAAAAATTTGCTAAACATCAAGACATTGTTAAAAGATGGTTCGATAAAAGAGCAAGAGTCAAAGCTTTTCGAATTTCCGATTTAGTCCTTTGTTGGGACAAAGCACACGAGAGAAGAGGAGACCACAACAAATTTGACAACCTATGGATGGGTCCCTTTCAAATTTCGGAAATTTTGGGAGACAATGCTTTCAAACTGAAGACACTGACCGGAGAAGAAGTCCCGTTGCCAGTCAACGGGCAATTTCTAAAACATTACTTCCAGTCTTAGACTCCCAGTGGGTCTTGCCTTTGTACATAGCTAGTTTAGATTTCCTTTCCTGTTTGGGTTTGGTTTTGCTTTCGTTTTTTCCTGCTTTCTTAGATTAGTTTGCTTTGTTAGTTTGTTTGCTTTCGTTTGCTTTCCCGTAGATTAGTTGTTTTGAATAAATCAAGGATCTCTATTTGCAAGAAGGTGAAGTATTCCAAACACACGTTGGTCTTATTCCACAAAGTAATGTTAGATTATTCCATTGATAAATACTCGTTAGGAATTTTGAATCCAAGATTGAGTTCTTCTAGTTTAACTTTAGGTTAAGATTTGTACTTGGCTAGAAGGGGAATCGTATATTGTGTCTAGACACTGAGTATTGAAGATCATTATACATTTTACACATTTAACGATTTCTCTGAGTTATTATGGTCTCCTAGGAGAAGTCAGGGTTAGGCTAATCAAAAGTCTGGCTCCAGCGCCACTATAATACTCAAACCCATGTGAGCTTCACTGCTTACAAGCCAAAATGTGGAAAAATATGAAAAGAAAAGAATATCAAAAAGAAAAGAAATAAAGAAAAATGAAAAAATCAAAGCATTTGGCTTTTGGGTGTGCGGACATCTCTACAGGCGTGCATTCAAGTCAATCAATCATCAAAGAGAAAAACAAGAAAATCAGAAGAAATTATAAATCGCCGGAAGTAGAGCAATCTCCGTGAGTTTATAGAAGATAACCTTGCCGGGGCTATAGACGCTCGCTGGCAGCAAGGCTCTATCCAAGGATGCTTTTGGAGTTAAGACAAATTACAAAGCCTGCCATGATGGAACCAAAGAGTCATACTGATTTCACGAGAGGGAATAAACGCATTTGCACACACTTGTGATTGAAAAGAAAAGTGTCTTGATCCAATCTAGGGTTTCTTTCCTTTCTGAGTACACCTTTTAACCTAGAGGTAAGTTAGTTGGATTTAGTTAAAGATTCCAGATTCAGAATAGGTCTTTATCTTTGGAATGTTCAGGAACATTCCTCACGTGGAGTCGCCAGATGTTGTGACCTAACTCACACCTCGCCCCATTGCAGATGGGGACCCTTGTCGTTTGCTTTTAGGGTTTTGCTTTCGCCTGCTTTCGTTTTGTCTGCTCTTCGTTTGGGGGTTTTTTAGCTTCAATTTTGAACGGTCACCCGAGTCGAGTCAGTGAATTTTAGTCTGGATCAATGTATAAACGTCACCATTGTGCTTAGAAGGCCTGGGAGACGAAGATCGACTGTCGTTTCGGTCGATTCTGACACTTCCAAATTTTTAGGGTTTCTCACCCCGGGCCCCCTATTTTTTAGGACCTACTTTTTTGGCACTTTTGGGCAATTCTGGGATCCCTATTTTTTAGGGTCTATTTTTAGAAAGTTGCTATTTTTGGAAAATTTCTATTTTTAGAAAGTTTCTATTTTTAGAAGGGTCACGAGTTTCAAAAACGCACTCAGAAGTTCGAAACGAGCAACGAAACTCTCAGAAAATCGATTCGAAGATTTTTTGAAATTTTGGTAAAAATCTGGAAAAATCACAAAAAAGTTCAAAAACCTGGAAAATTCATTCGAAAATGGTGAGAAATTCTGGAAAATCACTGGGAAATCTGGTAAAAGCACTAAAATGGTTGAAGATTTGATGAAATTCATCAAGAAATCTGAACATTCATGAAGAAATCTGCAAGAAGTTCACGAAGTTCATGGAGTAATCTGGAAAATTGTGAAGAAATCTGGAAATTCATGAAAAATCTGAGCACAGTCATGGAGAAAACTGGTAAATTCGCCTAAGCACAGAGGAAATGGGTGATAAGAAGCTTCAACCAACTGGTCAATGGCATGAAAATCTGGGCAATGGCAATGAAGTTTGTCAAGTCCGCCTCTGTCAAAGATGTAAATGGCATGAAAATCTGGGCAATGGCAATGAAGTCTGTCAAGTCCGCCCTTGGAAATGTCTAAATTAAAGTGGCAATGGACAGTCAGATGCTGAAGTCCGCCTATGGAGAATGAAGGAAATGTCTAAGAAAATCTGGCAAATGTCTAAGGCAAATGGTGAATGGTCAGGACCAAGCTGAAGTCCGCCCTTGTCATGGCCATCCAAATGCCAAAGTCCGCCCCAGCCAAGAGTGAAATGGCAACAGATGTAATGAAGTCCGCCTTGGAAAATATAGGCAATGGCCAAACATACATGCAAGTCCGCCCTTGTAATGGCAACAAAAACATGGAAGTCCGCCCTCCAACCAAGTCCAATGGCGAAGAATATGAGGAAGTCCGCCTAGAATATTGAGCAATGGCTAAGGAAGGCATGAAGTCCGCCCTAGGTAGTTTCAAGTTGGCAAGGGAAAGCATGAAGTCCGCCCTAGTCTTGGCCAACCAAAGCAGCAAGTCCGCCCTATGCAAGAGGTCCATTGGCCAAGGAAACAAGGAAGTCCGCCTAAGTCAAAATGGAAGTGGCAAAGAAGATGTTGAAGTCCGCCTATGTATGGCAAGCATAACCCCAAAGTCCGCCCTAGACATAAAAGGAGTGGCTAGAAAGAAGCCAAAGTCCGCCCAAAGTAAAATGAGATAAAAATGACTAAGGCATGGACAAAGTAAAGATAAAGTAGCCAAAGGCAAGCTGAAGTCCGCCATAGGGAAGAAGAAAACGCTTAAAGCAAAGGGTCAAATGGCAGATAAAGAAGCAAAGTCCGCCCTAAGCAAGATCAAATGGCCAAAGAACCAACAAAGTCCGCCCTAGCAAAGAAGTAAAGTGGCTACAAAGTTGATGAAATCCGCCTAAGATGAAAGGAAAGAAAAAATGGCTAAGGCACGAATGGCAAAGAAAAGGCTAAAGTCCGCCATGTATCAAGAGTATAAAAATTGAAATTCGCCTAAGTCCAAGCCTTTGAAAAGCTAAAATATACATGGCACTTGAAGATTCGCCCAAGAAAATATGAAGAAAAATCTTCGCCATGGCTAGAAAAATTGAGCAAATGGACGAAATAAAATTGGATTTGTCAAGGAAAATTTGTGAAAAATCAAGGGAATTTGGATGAATAAAATCGGACATGGCGAAAGAATTTTGGACAAAAGACAAGTCATGGCTAGAAAATCTTTGGACATGGCTAAGAAAAAGTTGGACGTGACTAGAAAATGTCGGACAAGAAACATTTTTTGGCCAAATAAAATTGGACATGGCCAAATATTTTTGAGAAACGATCAAAAAATCATGGACAAATAAATTGGATATGGCGAGAAATTTTCGAAAAAATCAAAAGTAATTAGCCATAAAATCGAACGGGTTGGAATGGACACATAAAATAATTATTTTTAATTATTTTAATATTTTATTTCCAACACCAAAAAAGAGATAAGTCATAAAAAATTTCGAAATTGGAAAGTGAAAAAAAGAGTCTTGTTGGACTGTGAATCAAATTAGAAACTTTCCCAAGCAAAGTTGTTAAAGATAGAACTTGCCATTCAGAAACGAAGTGCAAGAATGAGTTCGAACTTGATCCAAAGGAAACTTTGCAAATATGCTAAAATGATCGACCTTCTCACTTCTATAAGTGATTTCATTTTTCATTTTTGCAATCACTCGATTTTGAGAAGGAAGGTGGTGAGGAAAAAGTGTTTAAGGCAAAAGGCTGAAAGATTTTTTGCAGCAAAGTAAAAGAAATATTCTGTTATCAGCTTGCATTGCAGTCACAATCACAAGGCAGTTTTTTTTCTTGTCCATTTCATGTTAACATGAAGCTCCACCATTTATTTTCATTCCAGATTGTTATTTTTCGTGAAGTCTAAGTTAATTACCAGCTGGAATGTTATTTCAAATTGATTTTAATATCGAATTCTGATTTTCCTTTCTTCCTTCTCTTGCAGATCTATTTTTCGAAGCAGCCAAGATGAAATTTGCAAGCAAAGGTGTCCAAACTCAGTCAAAGATCAAGTCCAAGTGGGAGCACGTTCTTGACACAGACCTCGGCCATGTTGATCTTGAAGATTTCCGAAAGAGAATGTATGGAACTGACGGACGTCTGCCAACGCCAATCGCCATGAGGATGATGCGAAACGGAATCGTCCATGCAGCTGGATTTCCACCAGCAAAAGAATGTCCTGAGTTAATAGTAGAGTGTGCACTTCATTACAACGCACAAGACCGACAGATTGAAGCTCCTGACGGGAGAGTCCTTGCTTACTTGTCTGAACCAGCAATCCAGGAGACTTTTGGCATTCCAGTATATAACCGAACATCCTACCGCAGCAAACAAGACACATTCAAACTCTATCAAAGTCAGAAGGATCTATGTGCATCGAATATAAACAAAAATTGGTTGCTAAAACCAAAGCCTACTGCCAGCAAGATGCCTAAAAAGTTGATCAGAACCCACTTCAAAGAAGAATATGGTGATATCGTTCTGCTACTTAACAGAATGGTAGGCAGTGCTCACGGTGCCCCTTTCGAAGAATGGATGTATTATTTTATTGATGAGATAATCACTGGAGTCAAAATGTTTAATTGGTCCAGGATGATCAGTGACAGCTTGCACGAACAGTTGGTCAACTTTGAACAGACCAAAGTTTTCCACATGAGCTCATACGTTGTTTATTCATTGGCAAGATATTATAAATATCCTGGCTTGACATGCAAAGGCGTGGTTGGCAACGGTGAGGGGAAATTCAAAGTCTACGACTGCTATCCACAACTGCAGCTGAAAGAGAAGTCCCACTTCCGGCGAGCTCATGATGCATTTTTGATGTATATCACTAGGCTTCTTCAAGGCGGAACGCACCAGAGACTCTCGCATGAAGCCAAAAGCTTGATAAGCCGGTATGGATTCTGGTTTATTCAATATCCAAAGTTCACCTACATCAGAATCCAAGGATTTTCCGGAAATCCTTATAGGCTGCCTGTCTACCCGACAAATAGGATGGTGTTGTTGGAAGTGCTAAGGCAACTAGAAACATATCAGAACATCCAAAGACCTAAGCAGAAGGCTGCCGTCACCTTCCCCTTTTTCATCGGCAACATGGAGGAGTCATGCCCAACAGCCCAAGCAGCAGAGGTTGCTCGACTGGAGATTCAACAGTATCCTTTTATATCATACAAAGCCAGAAGCAACTTCGATCCGCTTCATCACATCAAGATTGTGGACGGAGAAAGATACAAACATCGGGTTGACCTAGAGGACTTTTGGGCCAACGCAGCCGATGAATACGATGTAAGAAGAAGATTATGGTCAAGGTTACCCCTGAGCATGATCAGAGCGACAGAGCTTTTCAAAATACCTGACCAGCTACAAGATGACGGGATATATGTGCAGCCAGGCTTCAAGGAAAATGAGCCGCTTCCACCTATGAAATGGTTCGAACCTGAGATGGGTGATCTAACCACTTTGATGCGCCCTGTTTTCAAATACTCTCAGTGGTGGATAGATAGGCAAGTAGAAGTGCTAAAACAGAGAAATATGCAATTTACCTACGAGTTGATGGGAGACACCGAGTCATGTTCTTCGAACGCCGGTGCATCTCATGCTGATGGACAAGCAGATGCTGCCAACTCCAAAAAGAGAAAAGAAGCCGATAAAGCTGCAATTCAAGACAAAGGTAAAGAGATAGATGAGGGTCCTTCACGGAAGAAACATAGGTCCAAACCCCTTCAGTCGGCTACATCCCGGAACATAGAAGAGATGCTTGCCATGGATAGAGAATCCTGGGAAAATGCTATGATACCTTCTCCAATTGAAAATATAGAGCCAATCCAAATAGAAGATAACGATCAACCCTCTCCGGCAAGCACAGAAATCTTGGAATCAGATAACAACACAGACATCGAGGATGGAGAATTCGAGGAAGGAATGATTTCCGCCCTCAAAGGCATTCAAGAGGACCCATCCGTCCAGGAGATCCAGGATATGCAGCTAGTCCAAGAAATTCAAAGTATGCCGGAAATTCAAGAAGAACAGGAAGTACAGGACATGCCAGACGTCCAAAATCAAGAGGACATGATCGAACAGCCAACGGTACCTGAGTGGCTGAGGGAAAGATTGAAAAGAAAAGCGCCAGTGGAAGTCCCGGAGGAGGACAATGACGCAGATTTTCTTGCAAGATTAGAACAGACTGCCCCGAGGAAGAAGGCCAAAAAGTTCTCAACTATTCAAAGAGATGAAGCTGGAAATCGCACGGTGCAAATTGCAGTGCCTGCGGATGACAAGTTTCAAGACGAGATTGCTCCTGAAGAATATGTTATCACGACTGTCGACATGGGTCCGACATCAAAGGGGCAGGAAGTCGAAGACTTGGATAATTCAGTGGCCACCATCAAGGGCAGATTAGAAAAAGAAGTTGCCAAGAAGAAAGAATACAAGAAAGAAATTCAGCGTTTAAAAGATTATATCCAGCACCTGACTAGGCCACTAAACGAAGGCGAACAAGTGGCGCCTTTACCTCCAACTGCTTCACAGGAACCAGATGCTCATTTTGAAGAAGAGTTGACAACAGCAAGGGAGGCTAAAGATTGGATGGTTGCAAGGAAAAAAGAGGCGTTGGTGTTTGCAAGAAAGTTGGCGCAAGTAAATGAGCAGGCTTCCTTCATACTTTCACGAGTTGCAGATCTTGCAGAGTCATGGAGCAGTCTCGAGGACATTCAGAGCAGGATCATCCCATACATCCGAGAACTGAAAGGCATTTCAAAGCAACGGTTGATCGAAGATAAAGTTATTGAAGCCGGTGCAGCTTATGACTTCAACGGATGGTACTATGCCTTAGTCTCGAGAAGGGGAGTCCTCGAAAAGGTGAAACAGGATAGTGGTAGAGTGGAAGAGCAAATAAAAGAAATTCAAAGAAAAATCTATGAGATGGTTGCAAATATGCTAGACAGGGAGATTGTCCGAAGGAAACACTTGCGGCCAAAGTTTTTAAAGGAGCAAGTACATAAAGTTTTCTCCACCACTGGGCCAATCATGAAGGAAGGCTTCACCAAAGTGTTCGACTTCATGGCTACCAAAAGTTCTTTCTTGCTACAGGAACCAGCTTGGGCGAATGTGTTTGCAGGATGTGCCGAGGACTTAGATTTGCTGGAGTACAACATCAGCGTGCTGCCCGACATTGCTATGGAGGAGGTCGACCTGATAGTGTCCAGGTTCGCCAAACATGAGGCTGCACAAGCGGATAAGGACGACACTCCAGTTGTCTAGTGTTCTCTTTAGTTAACTGATTGTGGTTTTGGAAACCCTAATTAGGGTTTAGTTCAATTTAATCTTGGCCATTGATCTTGAATCAATCTGGGCCGTTCTTTGTAATCCGGAAAAACTATATAAACCCCCCCCCTCACTCTCTCATTCTCATTAGAAGATAGATTGATGGATAGTTAGAAGCTTAGAAGTTAGAGGAGATTAAGAGTTAGAGCAGATTTGAGATAGTTAGAAATAAAGAGAGAGTTTTATGAGATTGTTGTGAAAAGCTACTTTGATAATGAAGTTCAAATGCATGAGGTGCTTTGAGTACTTGGTTGTTGAATAGTTGCATGGTCCCATATTTTCTTTCTCTCTTAGTAGATTTAAATTAAAATGTATGTTAGAAGAATGATTGATTGATAACGTCGATTAGTGAAACCAAGCTCATACTTTCTTTGGGTGGATGATTTCGCCCAATGTGCAAAGTTAGACTGAGCTTTACTGTGGATGCTTAACTTCTGTTTTGATAATTGTTGTTCGATCTGATGGCAATTATTTATCGCATGAAAATCACAAGCACATTCCTAGAAGATTGCACTTGCTCTGCGTAGTTGTCGTTGAACGTGGCGAAACAGAGTATAGTTTATTTGGTTTCACTTAGTCTTCGTCTTCTCTTGATTTCTTAGGAGTAGAATAGATTCTCTAAACCCTAAATCTTTTTTCACTTTTTTTATAAAAATCAAAAAATCCAAAAATGGTACTGCATTCATGTCTCCACTTCTCAGAATGACTTGCAAAATCTACTTGTGCCCACAGCAAATCACATCCATACCACAGAGCCTACCCGCGTTCATCTTAAACATTGGAATTACCCTATGAACTTAATGGCAATCTTAGCATAGGAAGTAGTTTTTCAAGAGAGAATAGAGCGTCTGTGACTCTTTGTTCTAAAATGTTTGTCATGTCATAAAACGCACGTCAACAGGTCGGAAAGGGGTGAGTTGGGACATAAGGATAGAAATTATTCTAAGTCACCTTTGATCCAAAGGGTAGAGGAGAAGGGTGTTATGTTACTTAATGTGAATGGATTGTTGGTCTATCAATCAACAAGTACACTATAATCACATTATGATGTTTTTGTAAATTGGCCTCCAATTAATCAAAATATTCCAATCCAAACACCTTTCAAAAACGATAAAAAGGTATGAACTTGACTTTCTTCTTTTTCTATTGACTCAGGGGTATTCCTACGACCCAGCCCAACGCCCAACCCACCTTACCTTGGTCTTACATTCTGCCAAGTTGAGGTTGGGAAGGGATGTCACGCTAGGGTAAGACTAGTCCCCTGGGGATGTATGCAATAGCCCACAAGCCACATACATCGGGTAAACCTGGACCTCAAAGTCAAACCCAAGACCATGGGGAGCATACCCACAACTTAATCCTCCGGTATTTGTGTGGGCTCTGGGACAAACCCGACTTCTATTCCTTCATAGGAGAGAATGAACTATAGTCAAAATTGAGGCCCCAACCAAACCATCTTGATAGGTACAACCCCAACAGATAACATCAAGGAACAAGGCAACAAATAAAAGATAGAAAGACATATGGCAAGAGAAAATAAAGAAATAATTATGATTGATGAAGCTATGGTTTCTAGATCTAAGGCACCTTTGATCCAAAGGATAAAGGAGAAGAATGCTATGTTACTTAATACAGATGGATTGTTGGTGTATCAATCAATAGGTACACTAAAATCACATTTTTTTGTAAATTGGCATCCAATTAATTAAAATATTCCAATCCAAACCCCTTTCAAAGACAATAAAAAGGTATGGACTTATCTCTCCATTTTTTTTGGTGACTCAGGGGTATGCTTGCAACCCAACCCAACACCCAACCCGCCTTACCTTGGTCTTACATTTTGCCAAGTTGGGGTCGGAAAGGAGTGAGTTGGGTCACAAGAATATAAATGTTTCTAAGGCACATTTGATCTAAAGCGTAGAGGAGAAGGATGCTATGTTAATACGAATAGATTGTTGGTGTACCAATCAACAGGTACACTAAAATCACATTATGATTTTTTTGTAAATTGGC
The DNA here is from genome assembly GCA_007258455.2 of Sequoia sempervirens. NCBI lineage: Eukaryota > Viridiplantae > Streptophyta > Pinopsida > Cupressales > Cupressaceae > Sequoia > Sequoia sempervirens. Next base: position 9,528 of record VDFB02271127.1, on the reverse strand, counting down.
CTCGAATTAATCAAAATATTCCAATCTAAACCCCTTTGAAAAATGATAAAAAGGGACGAACTTTTTTTCATTTTTTTAGACTTAGGGGTATCCTATGATCCAACCCAATGCCCAACCCGCCTTACCTTGGTCTTACATTTTTCCAAGTTGGGGTCGAGAAGAGGTGTCATGCTAGGGTGAGACTAGTCCCTTGAGAATGTATGCAACAGCCCACAAGCCACATGCAAAGGGCAAACCAGGACCTCGAATTCAAACCCAAGACCACGGGGAGCATACCCACGACTTAAGCCTTATTCGCTATTCGTGTGGGCTCTGTGACGAACCTGACTTCTATTCCTTCTTAGGAGAGAGAATGAACTATAGTCAAAATTGAAGCCCCAACCAAACCATCTCGATAGGTACAACCCCAACAAATAACATCAAGGAACAAGGCAATGAATAAAAGATAGAAAGACATATGGGGAGAGAAAATAAAGAAATATTTTTGATTGGCGAAACTATGTTTTCTAGATCTAAGGCCCTTTGATCCAAAGAACAAAGGAGAAGAATGCTATGTTAATACAGATGGATTGTTGGTGTATCAATCAATAGCTACACTAAAATCACATGATTTTTTTGTAAATCGACATCCAATTAATTAAAATATTCCAATACAAACCCCTTTCAAAGACAATAAAAAGGTATGAACTTATCTCTTTTTTTTTTTTGGTGACTCAGGGGTATCCCTGCAAGCCAACCCTGTAGAAACCCTTGTTTCCCCTGTTTTCCGTTTCTGACTGTTTTTGCTTGTTTTGGTGTATTTTGAATTTTTTGTGGTTTTTTTGCAATGAATGAGAAATTGCGATTTTGCAAGAAATTAAAGATAAATTCTATAAAAATGCTAACATGCCAATATGGATAGGAAATACCAAATCTATTGAAGGCGTATCATTTATTGTTCATATGGACTCAATACAATATGGATCTGATAGCATGCAACTAAGTAAAGACAATTTTATTGAAAACTTGGTTTTGCTGATTGAGACGCCAAAAGATGAAGATTAGGCACGCCTCCCAAAAGTTATTGCTTTCTCCTCTTTCTGGATGATGGCAAATAGTCCCTCAAGTTCCTGCGCCTTATGAAATGGTGTTTCAATGCCAAAAGAGAAGGCGTTTCACTGGAAAGAAGAAGTACGGCTCAAGGAGATGGTACGGCCCTGCTGTACAAGTACGGCTGACAGCAGCAACACATTTAATAATAGTACGGCTCCCTTTTATGCCTCCAGAATATCAATAGAATAGGCGCCTTGATGAATAGATGTCCTCTGGATGAAACCCTAAATCAAATCTCTGACAATGAAAGATCTGTGAAGTTCTATGATCTCTTCTGGATGAAGAAACCTCTGTGCTGGCAATAGATCAGGTGATATCTCACACCCTCTGAACTGCTTTCAATGGAGATGGCTCGTTCCCCAATGAATTCGAGACTGAAACCCTAAAGCTTCTTGCTCAGACCAAACTTGATCAATTTTCAATAACTCAAAATGCATAATGGCTCGATTTCCAAGGCAAATGGCTTATACACTTGAAAAGTGCGATTTCCTCAATAATAGGGAAGCATTAAAAATTCGCACTTTTTATTTTATTACTTTCAATAGTCTCCAGCCAAATATTTTATTATAAATTTAATCACCAACTGGCCCCTTTCTGATGATGGGCGACCCCTTTATCAAAATCACTTAAGTTATAATAAAATATTATAACTTTATATTATAATCTCCACTTACTTAATATTTAATTAATTCAATTAAATATTAATATCTCTCTCATTATTCATCCGATGCACGAGCTGTCTGAAGCTGATGAACACTGCAGTGATTCCGAATGCTAACAATCCATATTGCTAAAAATAGCAGGGGTCCCACGCTGACTGCCCATAACTGCTAAAAATGGCAACTTATGCAAGAAGTGTCCGAATGAGCCCGAACGAAAGCCAACGGATCAAGAACTGCCAACTGAAGCTGAGCCAAGCTCCAACAAGACCCTCTATCCATCCCATCAGCCTACGAGGGTCGCATAATAGGCTAATTCTTACAGACTCTGATGCTCGCCAAAAATGGGGACATTACAAACCCAACACCCAACCCGCCTTACTTTGGTCTTACATTCTACCAAGTTGGGGTCGAAAAGGGGTGAGTGGGATCACACGAATAGAAATTCTTCTAAAGCACCTTTTGATCCAAAGGCAGAGGAGAAGGATGCTACATTACTTAATATGAATGGATTGTTGGTGTATCAATCAACAGGTACACTAAAATCACATTATGATTTTTTTTTTGTAAATTGGCCTCGAATTAATCAAAATATTCCAATCCAAACCCCTTTCAAAGACGATAAAAAGGTATGAACTTCTCTTTCTTCTTTTTTTAGACTCAGGGGTATCCCTACGATCCAACCCAACCATCCTTACCTTGGTCTTACATTTTGCCAAGTTGGGGTCGGGAAGAGGTGTCATGCTGGGGTGAAACTAGTCCCTTGAGGATGTATGCAACAGCCCGCAAACCACATGCATCAGGTAAACCCGAACCTCGAAGCCAAACCCAAGACCATGAGGAGCATACCCAAGACTTAAGCCTCCTTCGCTATTCGTGTGGGCTCTGGGACGAACCCGACTTCTATTCCTTCTTAGGAGAGAGAATGAACTATAGTTAAAATTGAAGCCCCAACCAAACCATCTTGATAGGTACAACCCCAACAAATAATATCAAGGAACAAGGCAACCTTTCCAAGCTCCAAAACAAAACCTACCTGAAATCGACATTCATAATATTGATAGTATGGATGCAACTTCACGGATGGATTTCATGGAACAATATTTTAAGCTTCATAATATACCCAAGAATGTAATTGTTGACAATGCCTCACTACATTTAGAATTTGAACTTTATCAATAGTACCAATGGATGATTAGTGACAAGCAAGGGCAAGTACTTAGTTGGAAAAAATTACTAATGACTTAGCAATCCTCTATAAGAACCAATGGAAGAAGGGAAGTTGATTCAGCCAATTGAGAAATTTGAAAAGAATGGGTTATTTAGCTAAATATAATGGTATGCATATAATCTTATCAAAGGCTACAATTCTATATTAATGGACTTAATGACCAAATTAAGCATGATATTTATTTGTTGGAACCTTCTACAATTAGGAAAGCTATGCAACAAGCATTGCATATGGAGAAAAGAAACTTTGACACAAAAGATCCATGCAAGGTAAAACCAAAAGGTGGAGAGATAGAAATGTGACTAGTCATGTTGAAAAAAAGTGGCAAACTTCTTTAACCCACGATAAATTACTAAAGTCTCTCCTTAGCACAAGGCAATGAAAAGTGAAAAAGGTCTATGTTGGCATTGTGATAGCAAATAGTTTAGAGGTCAAAAGTGTGTTAATAGTAAGAAAAGACTAATGGTTAGAAGAAGAGGAAGAAGTAGCTATAAAAGAACCAAATGTGAAACTTGATCATACAAATTTTGAGGATGAAAGCCCTACTATCTCCCTACATGCATTATGGGATAGGCACACCACAAACACTTAAAGTGATTGGTTACATTAAAAATTGAAATATGATAGCGTTGGTTGATATAGGTAGTGCACACAACTTCATTGATAGAAGATTGGATAATGAGCTCAATTTCTTTTGTGTATCCAATCTCTAATTTTTAAGTCATGATAGCTGATGTAAAACAACTCTATTGTAGTTATAATGCCATCATACAAAACTCTCAACAAGAGACTATCAACTAGATTCAAAAGTGTTTGTCATTCCAATTGGAAAAGCAAGCGTATTTTTGGGTGTGCAAAGGCTTAAACAATTAGGAATATTGTCCTTTAATTTTTGGGACCTATTGATGGTTTTCAATACAAATTGACAAAAGTATAAACTTGTAGGAATGCAATCACCGCCAAGCCAAAAATAAGTTTTCATAGGATGGAGAAATTATTTAAGAAAGGATCTTATGGCATATTGGCTTAAAAAATTTATAAGCACAAGACATGAATACTCAAGATCATCTAGAGTTTCAAGAGATCATTCAACACCATCAATAGGTTGTTCAAGAAACCGAGGGTCTACCTCCAATTAGAGACCATGATCATGCCATTGAATTTATACCAAGAAATATTCCTCCTAACATTAGACCTTATCACTATCCATATGAAGAGGAGTTGGAAATTGAAAAATTGGTCAAGGAAATGTTGGATTCAAGCATTGTTCATCCTAGAAAATGTGCCTATTCATCTATAGTGGTTATGATTACAAAAGAGGGATGAGTCATCAAGAATGTGCCTAGATTACAAGGAACTCAACAAGATCACTCTCAAAAAAAAAATGTTTCCTATTTTGAAGAATTATTAGATGATTTAAATGATGCATATTTTTTACATAGTTAGATTTGCATTTAGGTTATCATCAAATTTGACTAAAAAAAGAGGATGTACATAAGATTGCCTTTAGAACACATGAGAATCATTATGAATTCTTAGTTATGCCATTTGGTCTCACCAATCCTCAATTAACTTTTCAAAGCCTCATGAATTCAGTGTTATACACATTTCTTCATAGATTTTTGTTGATATTCTTTGATGACATCCTCATTTATAGTAAAATATGGGAAGAACATTTGCAACATGTAAAAATGTATTACAACTATTGGAAGATAATCAACTTTATGCAAAAAAATACAAATGTGTCTTTGGAGTGAAAGAAGTGGAATATTTATAACATGCGGTGTCACATGAAGGTGTTAAGGTGGATCCTAAGAGATTTCAAGAGTAAAAGAGTGGCAAACACCTAAAAATATCAAAGGTTTGAGAGGATTCTTGGGTCTAAAAGGATAGTATAATTTTTTTTGCAACTATGCTCACATAGTAGCACCAACAACATTGTTGAAGAAGGATTCTTTTTCATGGTCAAAACAAACTAACCAAGCATTTCAACAACTAAAAGAAGCTCTTAGTTCCACTCCTATGTTAGCTACCTCAAACTTCTCTAATAATTTGTGGTAGAATGTGATGCTTCTAGACATGGCATTGGAATTGTACTAATTCAGAAGGGCATCCCTGGGCATTTGAGAGTTGACAACTCAAAGGAAAGAACTTGTTAAGGCCCACATATGAGAAACAAATGTTAGCTATAATTCATGCAATAAAAAATGAAACAATGTCTGATGGGAAAAATTTCAAATTCAAAACAAAGGCACAATATCTAACTGGAAAATATTTCAAATTGAAGACAAATCATGAGAATATAAGCCTTCAAAGGAGCAACAAAAATGGATCACCAACATGCTAAGGTATAACTTTGAAATTATTTACAGTAAACACAAGAAGAATATTGCAATTGATGCCCTTTCTTGATAGGAAAAAGAGGAAGCAACAATTTGTGTCATTTCTTTATTGCAACCTAAATGGGTAGAAGTTGCATGAAAAGAATGGTAACATTATCCTCTAACAAAGAAGCTCATTCAACAACTTCAACATGACTCATCTTCTTTAGATAAGCATGTTTGGAAAAAAGGCTCCTTATGGTACAAAAATAGGCTCTTTTTATGCAAAAATTCTTAGTTGAAAGCTAGCATATTGTGTCAAATTTGTATCTCACCAATAGGACGTTTAGGGTTCTTAAAGACCTATTTCCATATAAAGAAATATTTCTTTGAGAAGGTCTTTAGAGGAATGTAAGGGAATTTGTAGCCAGATGTTTGATATGTCAACAAAATAAAGGTTAAATGGTAAAGACCCAAGGCCTCTTACAACCATTAGGCACACTAGCACAACATTGAAGGAAATATCAATATTTTAGGACTCTCTCACTCATTTCAAGCTAGTATTGTGGCACAAATATTCATGAAAAAGGTACAGCTCCATGGTATTCCCAAAATCATTGTGGGTGATTAAGACCCTATCTTTACTAGCATATTTTGGACTGGCTTAATTGCAACATGTAAAATGCCCTCCCGGACGAGGTGAAGTTTTTTAATCGTTTCCCCAGTTTGATAGATATTCTATTTTACCAAACTTATCACAGGAGCAAGGAAGGTTGATTGACACAGCCAAGAATATGCATAAACAATATTGGCAAGAAAAATTACAATATTTCTGGCTTTATCTAAGTCTAGTTTTGCAATATACTTTGCTCAGAAATTTATATCAGAACATTACAACCTCAAGAGATGACTCAGAACTCTAAATCAATGTGTTTTCAGTGGAATGAACTACAGTCAATAAAACCATGCTTAAACAATTGGTATATTGACTGTTCAGAGTATTTTTCTAATGCCCACATACAGATTTAACATTAAACTCAGACTCAGGAAAATATTAACAACTTATAGATTTCCTTTAGACATTCAAATCAGATATATTTATGAGAATATATTGAAGCGACCAGACCTGGTATTGATCCACCATGTCTGAGAATAGTGAACAGCAGCTTGGAAATGGCACGTCCTCTTCTGATGTTGTCACGCTTTGGGTTAGGAGATACAAGGCTGCCAATACTTCCCAAGAGGATCACACAAGAGTTCTGGGCAGCACTCTTAACCACGTGCAATCAAAAATTATAGTCACGCCTTCACTGAGCCTTGGAGCATGCTTCAAATCTTATGTAATGGCTACCAATACTCAAACGCCCTAAGAGAAACTTTCACATGACTGCTAGATGAAGTCTCTGATTGCCCTAAGATGAATCGATGGTCCAAACTAAATGTCACGACTTGCTTATGGAGCTTGCCCTTGCATAACGAAACACTGAACCCTCACATCCCACAATAGAATTGTCTTTCTCTTTTCTAAAGAAGACATCTTCTCTCACACTCCACAATAGATCCAAAACTGAAGTTAGAAGCTCAAGAGGGATAACGACCAGCTTACCACAAGTCTATTCAGTAATCTTAAAACCCTCATACAATCTCAAACTGAAAGTATTCGTTATGCTCCAATTTGTTCTCTAAAAGAGACCCACCAAATTGCAATATTGTTCTTGTAGAAGATCTGAGTGACCTCCACAATCCAACTAGGGTAGATTAGTCTCACTACCGAAACTAGTGCCCTAGGGTTTCCAAGCCCAAGACCAAATAGCTTTCGAAAAGCTCTCCAAATGAAAAGTGAGAAAATAATCCAAGCATGAATGAAAATGAGCCTCTAAACGCCTTTTATATTTCCCACTTAAATTTCTGCTCAAATAAAATAAAGTGACTTAATAAAGTTATCTTTTAAATATTTCACTTAAAGTCAATTTATAACTTTATTTAATTAATCACTTAATATTACCTTTTACTTTTAGCTTTTCTCGCCGGGCAATATTAAATAATTAAATAAATGAATTCCCTTATTACGCCTTTAGCCTTTGGGAATTAATAAGGCTAAAATAGCACTATGAGTGGTCATGGAGAAGGGAACATTACAGTCCTCACTTTCCGAGATTGCTTTCCCTTAAGCAATTACAAGTTGGGATGCTACAGTATCTATTCACCCTCCCAAGTTGCGTCATCTGCTGGCAAGTCTCTCCATCAAACCAAATACTCCTTAACCACCCTGTTCCGCAATCTCTTCTCTCAGGTATCGACTATCTTCTTAGGAACCAAAACCAAATTTCCCTCCTCATCGAACAGAGGCAACTCTGATGATGAAGTAACCTACTATCCAAGTGCCTTCTTGAGGCATGAAATGTGAAACACATTGTGGATCTTGTTGTTCTCTGGCAACTCCAACTCATAGGCCACTTCTCCCACTCACTTGGTAATCTTGTAAGGGCCATAAAACTATGGCTTAAGCTTTTTTTGCACCACTCCTTTTCAGCAAAGACAGCCTATAGGGTTGCAACCCTAGGAAAACTAAGTTTCCCACCTCAAAACTATGCTCAACCCTATGCCTATCTACATAGGTCTTCTGCTGTTTTTGTGCCACCTGTAAGTTATCCTTAAGAGCCTTAAGAATGTCTTGGCTCTCTTGTATAAAGCGAAATAATATTGGATGCCTTAAAGGAGGAATAAGTGATTTTTATTTAATATATTCCACTTTATGCTTGGGACGCCTAACTTTGAAGATTATTTGGAAATTTAATAAAGTTTATTTGTCTTCATGTGTTGGACGACTTGGGAAAGAAGTGAAATGAAATGCAATTTGGAGATTATTTAAAAGTGAAAGTGAATTTGAGTTTGGTGTCCAAGTTGGAGGGAGTTTGAAATTTGAATTTGGAGACAGAAGGCTATAAATAAGAGTGTTGGGCTCTTTGTTTATCATCCATGAAGAAATTATAATGTTATGTTGCTGAAATGGTGAGTGGTTTGCTTCAAGGAATGTATACCTCCTTGCTTGGACTTGGTTTCTTGCTTGAAAGATAGCAAGTAGCTAAGTTAGATGCTGTTCTTAACTCTTGAGAGAAGATTGAGCTTATTGTAATGGATTCTTTTGATGTTTTCTGATGTCTTTTGATGTGTTTTGTTAGTTTACAAGTTGTTGGTTTGGGTATAGCTGAAGTAGATATTTACTCATAGCTCCTTGGGTGAATTTTGTTTGGTTCTGGGCATTTGTCATATCTCTTCCTTGGCTTTGGGCGCCCCTTTGTGCAAGATTTGGGAATTTTTGGAGAAGTATAGGATTTTATCAAGCTGGTCGCCCCTTTTACCAGGTTGTGCTTTGCCTGGGAAGTCTTAGAAATCTTTAGAAAAATAAATAGCATCATTTTGTTGTAGTTTCTTAGTCCTATCTTGGTCACCATCTTCCTAAGAGTGCATTGCATTTGGTTTCATGTCATTTGGAGTAGTTTTGAAGGAGTCATGTGCATTTTAGTGTGTTTCATAGTTGTTGGTCTGTAGTTTTCAGATTGCTAGTCTGATATTTCAGTTTGTAGAAATTGGACATTTTGGTGTGGTTTTCCATAGTTGGTGAGACCTTGATGCTTGGAGATCAAATAATAACATTTGCAACTTCTTGTGCAACTTTGAATATTGGCTACTTGCAGATTTTGTTCAAATTGTAAAGCCATTTCAATAGTACCAATCAGCTCTTTTATATTTCTGCATTTTCTATTGTATTCCCACTTTTGGTGGAAGAGGCTAGCCATGCCGCCTTGTTTACTTTCAATTTAAGCAATATCATTCCCACCATTGGTGGAAGAGACAAGCCTCGCCGTCTATGCACTTGTACTGGGGTCGGCTTGCCGCCCTTCTTTATTTTCAGTATTCATATTGTTGATCGGCTAAGCCATCCATTCTCTTTCTGTACTTGCATTCATATTGCTGATCGACTGTGCCATCAAATCACTCCCACTGAAATATGCACTCGAGTTGCATAAACTTTACTTTCTAGCATTGTACTTCCAGTTTGGAGACTAACGATCCCCGACGCCATATGCTCACACCTTGCCCAACATTGGGATCCTGATGTACATTCTTGGTGTAGGGTTACATTCCAATGTTGGTTTATGATTTTGGCTAACACTGACGAGTGCCTTGTTGAAGTATTGTTGCAAAAATTTGAAAAATTATA
>VDFB02271126.1:0-23141 GCA_007258455.2 Sequoia sempervirens | reverse complement strand
GTGAAAATAAAGATTGCAAGTGTGATAGAAGTGAGAAGGAGCAAGAAGAAGAGGAGGAAGAGGATTCTACTTCATTTTGGAGAGATTTTTCAAGCACAAGGTAGGGTTTTTGAAGTTTTTTTCAAATTTCTTGTTGTTTTTGTTTTATTTTCTAAGTTTAAACTTGTTTTTTTTTTCTTATTCATCTCAAAGACTCAAAATCAGATTTGATGTTGAATCTTGAGGGAAAAATGATGAAGATGAATGAATCATTCATCATTTTTCCCTCAAGATTCAACAACAAATTTTTTATTTTAAAATTTTAATATTAAACTTGGTTTTTTTCTTATTCATCTCAAAATCAGATTTGATGTTGAATCTTGAGGGAAAAATGATGAATGATTCATTCATCTTCATCATTTTTCCCTCAAGATTCAACATCAAATTTTATTATTTGTTAATTTAATATTTTTATTTAAATTTTTAAATAATATAAAATTAAAGTAGGCTGATTTTTAAATTATAAATTGTAAATTTTGTTTTCAAAATTAAAATTTCAAATTTGTTATTTCAATTTGTATTTCATTGTTTCAATTTGTTAAAGTAGGCTGATTTTATTTTAATTTTGTGAAATGCAGTGTCACTTTCACGATGAGCACCCAAGACATGAGTGGGGATGACATGGAAATCCATTCTCATAGTGAACATGATTCAGATTTTGAACCTGAGAATGAGGGGGATGACCATGGGGCTGATCTTGCAGCCCAATCTAGTTCCATGGCGAGTGCACCAACTAGTACAGGCTGCCCTTCAGAATTGTTGGCAGAGTATGCTAGGGGTCCTTTTGATCCGAAGTCTCCTCTAAAACAGTTTGCTACAAGAATACAAGGCACATCACATTCAAGTGGGGGAACAAGGAAGTGGAAGTGCAACATTTGTGGGACTGATTGGTTTGGTAGCATCACTCGAGTGAATGCACACTTTCTTTTTTGGACAGGAAAAGGTGTGGAGCCTTGTAAGTTTTTGAAGGAGCCTCAAAATATAAAATATAGAATGGAGTTTAACAAGCTTTGGGGCATTCCAGAGGACACAAATATTTCAGTCCCTACTACTTTGACTGCTAGGGCAGCCCTTCAGCAAATCCAGCATGCATCAGTGCCACATACTTTTCAGACGGGAGGAATGATGTTTGGATCTTCATCCACTTCCACTTCTAGTGTCGCTAGGGGGACAGCCACAGGGAAACGCAAGTTGCAGACATCACAAAGTAACCCCATAGCTAATATGTTTAATGTGCAGTTGAGAGATGAGATAGATGAATCCATTGGCAAGTTCTTCTTTGCCAATGGAATTCCATTTCATGTTACACGGTCTCCTTATTATAGGGAGATGATGGCTATGGTGGCTAAGGGAGGAACATCATATGTGCCACCAGGTGAGACGAAAATGAGGACCTCGATCTTGGATAAGTGTTATTCCAAGATCAATATTTTGATGGAGAAGATGAAGGCATGTTGGGTGGCATCTGGGTGCAGTATAGTTATGGATGGGTGGACGGACATTAGCCATCGTCCACTCATCAACATAATGGTCACATGTGCAGAGGGCCCATACTTCCTTAGAGCAGTTGATTGTACAGGGCATCGCAAAGATGCTGATTTTCAGTTTCATCTCCTCAGGGAGGCTATTGAGGAGGGTGGGCCACAAAATGTGGTCCAAGTAATCACAGATGCAGCCCATGTGTGTAAAGCAGCAGGGAAACTCATTGAGGCAGCCTATAGACATATTTGGTGGACCCCATGTTGTGTGCATGCCATGAACAATGCACTCAAGGACATGGGTAAGATTGATTGGATTAGAGGAGTGGTCACTGATGCGAGAGATGTGCAGATGTTTATCTGCAACCACCACACTTCCCATGCACTCTTCAGGACCTTCGCGAAGAAGGAGTTCTTGAAACCGGTGGAGACCCGATATGCATCATATTTCATTCTCTTGGGGAGAATGATTGAGTTGCAAGAGGCATTGCAAGTCATGGTTATGACTAATGAGTGGAATAGGTGGGCCAAGGCCAAGACAGCACAGGGGAGAAGGGTGAAGGAGATAGTGAAGAGTGATGTGTTTTGGACTGATGCGAAATACATTGTCTCCATCATTTCTCTAGTATTCCAGGTTATCAAATATGGGGATGGGGATGTACCTAACCTTGGAGAGGTGTATGAGTGCATCGACTCTATGCTTGACCAGATGAGGGCTGCTGTGCGAGTGAAGGACCCCTCTCTAGCATTCTACAATGAGCACATCCGGCCAATCATTCAGCGCAAATGGGACAAGTTGAACACTCCTTTGCATAGGGTTGCCTTTGCCTTGAATCCTAAGTGGTACAAGGCTAGACCGGGTATAGTGACACCGATGCAGGATGATGAGGTGAAGGTGAGTTTCTTTAGGTGCATAGAGAAGATGTATGATTCTAGAGATGTCGGCACAATTCGCACTGAGTGGACCAAATTTTCCACTCTTAGAGGCTATTCAGATGCGGCAAAGATGGATATAGAATCTATGGCACAAGAGGACCCACTTTTGTGGTGGAATTGTCATGGTCCGAAATCTTTGACCACCACTCTAGCTATCCGTCTGCTATCCCAGCTTTCCAGTTCTTCAACTGCTGAGAGGAACTGGTCTACATATAGCTTCATCCACTCTCTTAAGAGGAACAGACTCACCTCTAAGAGAGCAGAGAAGCTTGTGGCTGCACACAGTGCTTTGTGTGTCATGGACCGCAAGACAGTTGGGTACAAGGAGAGTCCAGCGGCACGATGGGATGTGGAGCAAGAGGAGCCTTCACAGATTGATGAGGATGATCCTACCACTTCAACTGCAGGGCTGGTTGGTGTGAGCTTGAGGGATCTCGACCTTGTGGAGTCCAGCAATTCCAGTGATGAGGAGTTTGCAGATGATTAGAGGCCTCCATTCACTACATTTTGAGTTTTGACATTTAGTTTACTGTTTTACTATTTTCCATTTGGCATTTGCTACTCATTGTAATGATGAATCATGTAATCATCTTTATAGACTTTGTGATATCTCATATGACATCAGATATTCATATTTTCGATATAATAGAAATCTCCAATTTAACAATTTCATTTGTCAAATTTTATTTAGCAATTAGCATTCAAGATATCTTCGTATTTAGATTTAGTATTTCAAATTTTGCTATGTTATAATTTTACTAATTTGAGTAATTTCCTATAGTTACATTTGAAATGTACTTCTTATACTATTATACCGTTATACATCTTTTCAAAACTAGTTTTTCAAGTACTATAAGTATATGTATAACTATATCAGCACCACCACCCCGCCACCCCCCTCCCCCCCGCCGTCCCCAAACTTAGGCCCTTTGTCCCCCCGTTTCCCTGTCCCCCAGGCCCATGGAACACTGGTTTAAAGCTATCATCTTGAGGCAGTAGGGTATACATTGGAGTAGTTATTAAGCTATAGCAGTCAATAACTAGTATGAGCAAATATATTCTTTATAAACCATGGTTATGGTTGCAAGAGAGGTGTGGTTTACAGTCACTCTATTTTCATTAATTCTGGGACTATTGTTATTTCGTTTTGTTTTTATTTTCTTGACTTTAAAATCCTTCAGTCATACTCTATGAAGGTTGGAAGAACTTGGTAAATGTCATAGAATTGGATTTTTCAATTAGTGTATTGTTGGTTGTGGGCTATTCTCATCCAAACCTGTAGAGAATATCAGCACCATAAATATATACAAGACAGTTTCACAATTGTATTATCAATATTTCTTTTAAATAATGTTGTTCACATTTATTTAATATAGTCTAACTTACAATTGTATTATCCATATTTCTTTTAAATAATGTTGTTCACATTTCTTTAATAGACTAACTTGTTATAATTGTGTACTCATTATTCTGAGTTATTCAAGACTTGACCTTACGATTTATTTTAAGCGAACAAGCCATATCAGTTCATTTTGGCAAACAAATTGATATAGGGTTGTTCACTTAGAATGTATCATCTTTTATGAAATGGTATGTCCTAAAATAGTAAAATTATAGTATTTGTATATGAAGAGCACAAAAGATTTACTGAGAGGGGGGGGAGAGAGGGGGGGTGAATCAGTAAATCAAAAACACACTTTTACTTTTTCAACTTTTAACAACTTTAAAATTTTAACACAACATCAACTTCTTAATATAGAACAATGCTATCAAGTTGATTTTAATTGATGTAGAAATGTTTAAATAACTTTACAACAGCAAGTAGGCACCAACCTACTTCAATTATTAATAAGATTGTTTAGTAGGCTCCAACCTACAAGGAGCACCAACCCCTTAAACTTATTTAGTAGGCACCAACCTACAAGGAGCACCAACCCCTAATGTGCAAGGCACCAACCTTGACTTGATGGATGTAAGATGACTGCCTTCAATCAGATCTGCACTATCCCAATCCTCCAATCTGCTTTTGTGATGAATGATATCACCCTAAGCCCACACAACAAGATGGGACTTCTGACTTGAACTGCTCACAACTTCACAACCACTAATGAAAACCTTGAATGGAATGTCATTCATATATCTTACTCAACCATTGCATCCCTTAAATGAAAGAACACAACAATATTTGTATCCTTCTAGAATATCTCTTCATAACATAAATCTGATTTTGTTGTAAATCGAATCACTTTAGTTTGCTTGCTTCAGTCTTAAACTCCATTTAATTATTAAGTCTGTTGCTGTAGACGCCTTTCTTAGGAGAAACACGCCTCTTCAAATATTGATATTAGACTTAACAACTTCAAAATTCTGTCTCTAAATTGACAGTCGCACCTGTAGATGTATACGTCTTTTTAGAAGAAGCACATCCCTTGATTTTCATAAGTTGTAACCTAAAAAAAGAGCCCAACATTAAGCCGTTTTGATTTGCACCTCCTCAAAGATTGATTAGTTAAATTTCATAAACACCCAATCATATCTTTTCAAAAAGGCGATTAGTTAAGTCTCATATGCTGAGTTTGTTTGCAGAGATTTACATCTTTGATTTTTGTGAAGCACGTCTTTGTTTATCAAAGACATCTTAATCCTTTATTCGAAGTTTTCGAGCAGCCGCCTTTTGACTTAACCAATTAATATGTCGAATATGTCAATAGATCTTTCAAATCTGGGCATGAATCAAAATCATGTTAATCGACTATGTATGAGAATCTGATGGTGCTATTTTAAATAATCAAATCTGATGATTATCTTGAGTAAATCATGTTAATCGACTATGTATGAGAGTCTGATGGTGCTATTTTAGATAATCAAATCTGATGATTATCTTGAGTAAATCTTCAACAATCTGAGCGATCTCAAAGTGTTGCCTTGTCATCATCAAATGTAGCATATTCCAATAATGATTTTATCCTTTACCTTGATATCAATGACAATACTTCTAACAGTACAATTGGAGTAAAATTCATGAAAGAATATGCCATCAGTTAAGATTTACAGTGACAAGTTTGAAGCTTTTAGCTGCTTTTGAATTGGTAATATTTTATCATTGTTGTGTTTTTCAAGTCAAGCAAGAGATAGTACTGTGTGAACATATGGCACACATATCTATGTTTTGGAATGCGATTATATTGAAAGTGTTAGAGAAGGTAATGCTTGTTGCATGCATTGTCTTCACGAGCATCTACTAGTTTGCATATCAGTTGAATGTCATGCAGCTAGAGGGTATCTAGGGATCCATGCCAGACTATATGTGATAGTGTAGTACTTATACACAATTCTCAGATTGGACATGGTAATATGGCAGTTACCACAATCTATCACCCTCATTGAAGGGTAGGGTCACTTCTAGTTAGAAGGTGTGTAGGGAATTGTTGGTCTATGGTTGGAAGTAAAGTACTCAGATAATGCTCTCCCTCCACGCAGCTCAACAAAGCCAGATTGCTTGTACTCAAATGTGAACATTGGATTATATGTTGTATATTTTATCAAAAATGAGATATTCATGCTTGAAAAGAAATTTGTATGTAAAGAAGAAAATAGCTCCTTATGATTCCATTGTAAATTTGTAAAAGCTTACTATAGTTTGATCTCAATAACAAATGATAAATGTTTTAGCATCCAAGTTCGTTCCAACCTATTCATGTTAAAAATATATATATGATGAGTTTGACTATTTAGGATCTTTAAATTATTATGATTTCTTTTTTTCCTAAGTTCTAAATTAACAATTTAGTAAATATTAATGTGTTAAAAGCCCTAGTCCATTACACACATTAAGGGTAATAAGTCAAGGAAGGTGCCACTAAAAGAAGATATGATAAATTTAGGTTCTATTGTGGAGTATGAACAATCTGCACTAGAGCAGCTCTCGTTTCTTTCTCCTTCAGGGAAAATTAGGGATCCTTCCCCTACGTGACAAAGGGATACCACATGGTCCTTGCGTTAATATCTAGCATCAATGTCATTTGGTATGGGATGTGGAGCACCTATTACCTATAAGCACACAAGAGGGTCATCGAGCAATTTTTCTTGTCCATCTCCATGACAACCAAGAAAGCATACTTGAGTTTGTCATGGAAGCCAATATATAGATGATTGTTGGCCTCTTGAACACCACTATCAAGCACAACAAAGTTTTCTAATGCTGATAAGACTTGAACCTTTGCTTTCACTAACTCACACTTATTTGGGTTGATAAAGGCAATAATAGTTCATCATACCATCATGTGCCAACTACGGAAAAGAAAGGCCCTAATTCCTAACATGAATCAATCTTTTAGGTTAAATAGCAATACTTGACTAAATGATTTCATGAGCCCACATTGAGACATTGGCCAACAAAAAACAATAAGGCTCGTTATTCAACTTTTTCTTTCTTATTGATCAATCATATCAACGCCTCAACTTGCTTGCTCCAATGTCGAACCATTGGTTGGATCTATCACCCACCTCACGGAAAGCAAACCTTGTGTAGCCAATTGAAGCGTTATTCATTCTTCATCAATAGATTAATGACAAGGCCCCATTTCCATAGCCATGTCTATAGTTGGGACAAGGGGTGCAAGGGGGGAGGGAGGGTGCTATGGATCACCTATAGTCATCACAACACACCTATACGAATGCCTGTGTAGCCCTACCCATTCTCTTACAATTCATTCCCCGACAAGGCGGATGGCATTTTATTTGGATGGTAAAAACATAAGATGTAATGTCCCCATTTTACGAATTATTGTTCCATGAGCCTTTTTGCTAATTCCCAAGTTTTCCCATAAGCTTTTGGGTGTGTTGGGGAGAACTCCAAACTTTTTGGAGGATGCAGGTTCAACATTTCAAGATTTTTGTTGGTGGCATTGAGTACAATTGGCATTAGGGATCACTATGACACTTTCTAAAGCCTTTTCGAGCTCCTTGTGTGTTCTCCAAACTTCTTAGAGAGCATGTCTACTTTTAGTAAGTCACCTAATTGGCTCCAATCATTGTCTTACACCTTCAATATCATCCCAGTGTGATCAGAGTTTGATTCCAATTCAATTTCAATGGTTTCCGCAACCAAGGTGAGTTATTGAATAATTAATTAATATTTCACTAATGTGATCTAATGTCGAGGAATAGTAAAAGGACAACTTAGTGTAAGAGCTCATTGGAAAGGTAATAAAATGTTCTAAAAGTTGGATGCCTAGTTGAGGGGGCCTTTGCACATTAAATGTTATTTTTATTTCAAAAAGCTCAATTTTTGAGGGAAAAGGAATCATTATAATGTTAAAAATTGCAAATTCCCTCCAAAAAGCTATAAAAAGAGGTTTGGGCTCTCATTTGTGATATGCTAAAGATTTCTTATGATGTTATGGTGCCAGATTGAACCTATGAATTCTTCCAAAGATCAATTGAGAACGAAAACCCCTATTTTGATTACTGGTTTCAAATCTAGAAGATAATCCCTAGCTAGTTTGAAGTGGTTCTACTCATAAATCACCATTGTTATTTATAGTGTTTGCAAATAGGGGTTTTAGAAATAAAGATTTTTGCAATTTTCTAAGTTGCAAGTGTTTTGGGTTTATTTGTTTGACTTCTACAAAGATTCTTGGAGATTTTCAAAGCAATTTCAAGCTTCCTTTTGCCAGCCGTATAGTTTTGGGGGATTGATGAGGCCCCCCTAGCTGGTCACACCATGCATGTTTTGTTGGGAAAGGGTGTTGAATGATTCAAAAACCACTTGAACTTGTTTGCAGGGATTTTTGATAGCTGGGAAACTATTTTTGAGGAGTTATTAATACTGTTTGCAAGTGAAAAAAAATTCTAAGAGGGGTCATACCATTGCATAGAGCACCTGGAGAGTTGGCGTGTGACCTCTAGGCTGAAGCACCTGGGTTTCAGGGGTTGTTTCTTCATCTTTTGTGTCACCTAGTGGTTTATTGTCATATTCAAACCCTTTAATGCAAGACAAACATGATTATGGGGAGTTGTTGAGCCTTTCATGCTGCCCCCCCTTATTTTCAGTGACATTTTCCAACACTGAGTATGTCTGCAATACATTTCAGACCTGTAAGTTACTGTTTCTTGCCATTTGAAGGGTGATAGAGAGAGCTGGGAGTGAATAAAGTGGATTGGCACTTGGTGGAGGCGTTCAACACAAAGCTGGAAGGTGTTTGAAGGGTAAAATCATTGCTGTTATGACCTGAAATTACATTACAGCAAACCTGTAACAGCATTTTCTGCCATATCAGACCTGTAAGCAGGTATTTTTCCTTGGCTTTGGAGACTTTTGTGAGTGTTGGGTGTGAATGAAGTTGTTGGGTGTTATTGGGAAGCGACTTATGCAAGCTTGGTGGATGAATTGATGAGTGTTCATTCCTTTCAAACTTGCAACAGAGGCATTTTCAGACCTGCAGCCTATGTATCAGTCTTATCAGACCTATAGTTGCCATTCCGTGCCATCTTGAGGCTGATATACAGTGCTGGGACTTTGTGAAGTTACTGGGTATCCTTGGGAAAGGGTTCGATGCAAGTTTGGTGGGTGTTATTGTGAGATTTATTATTTATATTGCTGTTTGGGATTGAAACTTCTGTACAATAGTTCTGTATCTAATCATTCATGTCATAACAGACCTACAACACTCACTGGCATGCCTATTTCAAGGTGTTTCTGCAATAGTTTTCAGTTTGGTTTCATTCTTGTTAGTTAGCATTAAATTTGAAGTTGTATGAGCCATTGTTACTTCCAGATTTGGCATCAGCACTGTAAACTTGTATTGGCATTTTATGACAGTTATAAACCATTGTTGGCATGTTTGTTTGATTCTTCATATTTGGAAAATCAAAAAAAAAAATCTAGGGCCGTTATTATAGTGGTATAAGAGCTCGTGATCTTGCCAGCTTGTTGGGAAGCTAACCCTTGTTGCAAATTCTTCAAGTGCATAGGATTGGTTCAACAGTTGTGTATCAGAATTATGTGGCTTAGAAGTGGCTTAGAATTTCAACAGGACTTAGTATTCAAGGTATTGCCAAAGAATTGTGAATCATGGCCTCACGTAATGAAGAGTTGAGGAAGAAACTTTATAAAGCAGGGAAGAGACTTAAACACTTTACACTATCTAAAGATGATCTACTATGCATTTTGGATACAGTTGAGAGTTGCTTTTCGGAGATAGATCAGTTTGATTCCATGGAGGCTTGGAGCTAAAGATTACTGCAGTTCCTGCAATGAAATATTTGGCTAAGTCAAAACTCTTGAGACATCTAGAAGAGAAGGTAAGACTTGT
The DNA here is from genome assembly GCA_007258455.2 of Sequoia sempervirens. Lineage (NCBI taxonomy): Eukaryota > Viridiplantae > Streptophyta > Pinopsida > Cupressales > Cupressaceae > Sequoia > Sequoia sempervirens. The sequence continues at coordinate 13,372 of VDFB02271126.1, read as the reverse complement.
AGTTGCTTCCTATGTCAATGAAATTATGAGAATAACAGATCCTCAAACTCCTTATGACAGCAATATCATAAAGGAGGTATTCCAGCTGATTGTGGAAAGTTTTTGAAGTTTGGGTGACACAAGGAATCCTTCTTTTGCTAAGAGGGTGAAAATTTTGGACATTGTTGCAAAAATTAGATCTTGTGTTGTAATGTTAGACCTTGGCTATGAGGATCTTATTATTGAAATGTTTCCTCTTTTCATGGATTTTTAAAATGAGAATCATGCAAGAAAAGTCATATCTGTCATGCAGACCATCATGACTTTGATTGTGAATGAGAGTGATGAAATCTCCCAATCACTCTTATCTACTTTGTTGGTAGGATTGAGGCAAGAACAAAATACCTCTACAGTTGCACAGAGTTTAGTTAAGGGGGTTGTCAACTAATGTGAAGAAAAATTGAAATCTTATTTGCCGATTGAGGTGGAGAAAGAAATTATGACTGTAGAGCATGAAAAGAAAGAAAAGCCTGAAAGTGAGAATGAAAAAACTTTGGAAATTTATTTTGAAGAAGATAAAAGGCTATTTCAAGAGGTATGTATTGCTTATCTCCAAAATGATCTTTTTGAAGGACTTGACTCCCTTAATGAAACCATTGGAAAAGTAGTTGAAGATGAAAAGACAACATCAGAAATCTTTGACGATAGGACAAACTTTGAGGGAGAGCTCCAAGATGATTCAGATGAAAGGTATGCCAATGACATGAATTTTGAAGTCACTAATGATGATATTTGATTTGCAGCAAATTCCAGATTAACAGATAACGATAAGCATTCTTATCAAGCCAGTGAAGTATATTTTGAAATTAAAGGAGAGGTGCATGAGACCTTTGGCAGCCACAATAACACCACTGGAAGGTATGAAGAAAATTCTGATTTTTGTATGTCTTCTAACAGCAATTCATCATCCTTGCAAGACTCTAACATTCATGAGGAAGATTGGAATAAACAATTACTGGTGACAACTGAAAAATGAAGTGCAACCCTTATCTAAGTTGGATGACTCGAAAAGGTTCGATGAAAAATTAATGCAAAAGGCACAAAGAGATCAGTTTGAAGAAATTATAACCTTTGCAGATTTACAAGTAGTAAAGAGTGCATTGGAAGAAATGAAATCAGCATATTTGCACATGATCAAAGATAGAGATACAGCTACAAAATTTGCAAATGAGGCTTTATCTATATCCAGTAAAACAAGGGCAAAGGTTGATGAGCACACCTTTGAGCTTAAATAAAATAAAGATTCTTTGGAAAGCACCCAAAGAGCATCACTTGAGACAGAAGAACAACTTGCTGCTGTCACAAAATTCAGGGAGCAAGAGAATGAAGAGAGGGCTAAAGAAATCAAGCAGGTGATTGAAGAGCTTGATAGCATCCAAGAGAATTTTGATCTAGGACATTTTTCCAAGAAATTAGAAAATGAAGGTTTACATCAGCAGGAAGATTGGTTTGAGCTAGAGGATGAAGATAATCTTCAGCTTGTTGATAACCCACTGTTCAAGATGGATGCAGAGTCATCTTTTGATAATCCACTCTTTGAGTTGGATGATGGAGCACTTCCTGATTCCAATAACACAGGTGATAAGAATAATAAGATATGGGATCCAGGTGTGGTGTTCAATCATGAGGTGGAACTGGTTGATTTGCTTAAGGGACCACCTAAGTCTGTTGATGTTTTCCTTCCTATAGTGGATCATTATGGCATGATGGTTGACCTTCTGGGTTCACAACAAGGAGAGGTGAACTATTCTAACTTCGAGGTTGATGGGATGAAGAGCCTTTGTGTTGGAATTCCAAGCATCAACAAATGCACACTAGATGGAGTCCACATGAAGATTAGAGTAGCGCAGCATCAGCATGGTGGAGCTACTTTCGGGTGAGTATTTATGCCCAGGATCATCAACATGGGTTATTGGTGTCTACTGATGATGGGAGAAGTATACCATGGGAGGTCATAGACCAAAAATGCAAAAATAATGTTGTTGTTACCTTTTCCTACAGCCATCTTATCAGTCCATTTGTGTTCCTACAAGTGGATTGGAGGGAGATTTTGAGCAAGATTTGGAGATCTACTAAGTTGGTGATTCTTTGACAAGTGATTTCAGTTTTTAGAAATGATCGGATTCGTCATCTTGGTTGAAGATTTTTAGTTTTGCTGCAGTTGTTCTTTCAAAGTGCTGATTTTTCAAAAATCAGACAGTGAGTTGCTGATTATAGACTTGAACAGCTGCAAGCATACTATTTTTCAGACCATTCAGCCACTTGAAAAGGTTAGTTTATGATTTCAGATGAAGAGGATGTCTATTTCAGCTAACCAGGTTTTGTGTTGGATGGGCATTCAGGCACCAAACAGTTGTCATTTCTTGTTTTCAGCTTGCACTTGTGGTTGGGATAGCAGATCACCATACAGTTACAACCATTATACTAGAGTGCAGGAAGTTAACATTAACTTTCTTGAAATTACCCCAATGGTGCCATGGAATTATGATAATGGAGGGCAAATTCCAAGGTGTTGACTGAAATCTTGCAAAGTTTGGTTGCTCTTTTTACAAGAAGAGCAAAGGAGTTTTTATTTGCAAATGCATGGCAGTACAATGCTTCAAACAAACGAGAGCACAAACTTTCTCAATTGGTTTGGGATACTCAAATCTCATTGATGATTCAAGATTCATTGGTTGTTCAAGACTGGCAAATGCTTGAGGGCAAGAAATTCTAGGGAGGGAGGACTGTAATGTCCCCATTTCACACGTTATTGTTTTGTGAGCTTTTGGCCAATTTTTTAGTTTTCTCATAAGGTTCTAGGTGTGTTGGGGAGAACTCCAAATTTTTGGGCGGATGCAAGTTCAACATTTCAAGATTTATGTTGGTGGCATTGAGCTCAGTTAGCATTAGGGATCGTTGACACTTTTAGAAGTGTTTTAGAGCTCCTAATGTGTTCTCCAAACTTCTTGGAGAGCACTACTATTTTTAGTAAGTTATCCAGTTGGCTCCAATCATCGTCTTACATCTTCAATATCATCCCAATGCGATCAAAGTTTGATTCCAATTCAGTTTCAGTGGTTTCTGCAACTTGGGTGAGTTATTGAATAATTAATTAATATTTCACTAATGTTGTCTAATGTCAAGAAATAATAAAAGGACAACTTAGTGTAATAGCCCGTTGGAAAGGCAGTAAAATGTTTTAAAAATTGGACGCCTAGTTGAGGGGGGCTTTGCACATGAAATGTTATTTTTATTTCAAAAAGCTCAGTTTTTTAGGGGAAAGGAATTATTATAATTTTAAAATTGCAAGTTCCCTCCAAAAAGCTATAAAAGGAGGTTTTGGCTCTCATTTGTGATATGTTGAAAATTTCTTATGCCGTCATGCTGCCAAATTGACCTTGCAAGTTCTTCCAAATATTAATTGAGGATGAAAAACCCTCTTTTGATTACTAGTTTCAGATCTAGAAGAAGATCTCTAGCTAGTTTGGAGTGGTTCTACTCAAAAATCACCATTGTTGTTTATAGAGTTTGCAGATTGGGGTTTCAAAAATGAAGATTTTATAGTTTTCTGAGTTGCAAGTGTTTTGGGTTTGTTTGTTTAAATTTTGCAAAGATTGTTGGAGATTGTCAAGTTGATTTGAAGCTTCGTTTTGCTGGTTGTACAGTTTTGGGGACTTGATGATGCCCTAGTTGGTCGTACCATGCATGTTTTGTTGGGAAAGGGTGTTGAGTGATTCAACAACCACTTGAGCTTGTTTGCAGGGATTTTCCATAGCTAAGTGACTATTTTTTAGGAGTTATAATATTGTTTGCAGGTGAATTGGATTTCTAAGAGGCGTTGTACCATTGCACAGAGCACTTGGAGGGTTGGCGTGTGACCTCCAGGCTGAAACGCCTAGGTTTCGAGGGTTGTTTCTTCATCTTTTGTGGCGCCTAGTGCTTTACTGTCATATTCAAACCTTTTCATATGGAACAAACCTGATTATGGGGAGTTGTTGAGCCTTTCATGCTGGCCGCCCCTGTTTTCAGTGACATTTTCCAGCACTAGGTATGTCTGCAATACATTTTGTACCTATAAGCTGTCATTTCTTGCCATTTGAAGGGTGATAGAGAGAGTTGGTAGTGAATGAAGTGGATTGCTGCTTGGTGGAGGTGTTCTATGCAAGGCTGAAGGGTGTTTGAAGGGCAAAATCGTTGTTATTATGACCTGCAATCACTTTACAGCAAACCTGTAACAGCAATCACATTAGACCTGTAAGCGAGTATTTTTCCTTAAATTTGGAGACTTTTGTGAGTGCTAGGTTTGATTGGAATTGTCAGGTGTTATTGGGAAGCGACTAATGCAAGATTGATGGAAGAATTTATGAGTCTTCATTGCAGTCAGACCTGCAACAGAGGCATTTTCAGACCTGCAGCCTCTGTATCAGTCTTACCGGACCTGTAGTTGTCATTTTGTGCCAGCTTGAGGCTGATATACAGTGCTGGGAGTTTGTGAAGTTACTGGGTATCCTTGGGAAGGGGTTTGATGCAAGTTTGGTGGGTGTTATTGTGAGATTTGCATTGCTATTTGTGACTGAAACTGCTATACAGAAGTTTTGTAGCTAATCGCTCATGTTATAACAGACCTGCAACACTCACTGGCATGCCTATTTTAAGGTATTTCTGCAGTAGTTTTTTGTTTGGTATTCATTCTTGTTAGTTGGCATTAAATTTCAAGTTGTATGAGCCATTGCTACTTCCACATTTGGCATCAACACTGTAAACTTGTATTGACATTTTATGAGCTATAAACCATTGTTGGCATGTTTGTTTGATGCTTCATATTTGGCAATATCAAAAACAAAAAATTATAGGGTGGTTATTACATAATATCATTCCCTACTCTCCAAACTAAGGAGTAAGGTAGCCTATGTCCAACCCCTATAGTGGCCAAGGATAGGGTTCCCTCTCCTCTCTCCCCCATTGGACAAAGAGAAGGTGACTCCTCTCTGAAACCCACAGCGTGAGGTAGCCTATCTCCCCCCAACATTTCATTCATCGCTTCACATACTGTCAGTATGATCCTCTTCTCTAAATCTTCATAATATCCTTGAAGCTGCTCTAGATTATTATTGAAATGTCACATGATAGGATTATGATTGCTGTACAAGCAAAGATGGCGTACAGGGAAAGATGACAGCAGAATGACTGCTGATTTCACTTTGTTGTTGACTGCTAAGAACTTGTCAACATTAGTGATTTTACTTTGAAATTGTTGGTTGGCTGTGCTGAAAAATATTGCTGTAGGTAACTGGTTTTCAATGATAGATCACAATCTGCTGTTTGGAAAAAGGACTGTCAAAACCCTGCATAAATATTGAATCTACTACAAAGAAATCTGAAACTGATATAAGAATGAATTCACTGTGACACCCTGCTGTACCTGCCAGCTATTTTGGTGTTCTGCTCTGCTGGTTTGCATCCTTCTGCTGGAAGAAATAAAGATTATGGAGCTCTATATATCAAAAAACTCACTCTATTATTGGCGCCAATGTCTGCCAATTATAACTGCTTATCTGCCACTGTAAAAAGACAAATTTGTTTGCAGTCCTTGTACTGCTGAATGTAGGCACCTCTATTTATACAGCAGATTCCACCTGAGTTCCAATAGATCATGGTGTTATCAATAAGTGCCTCTTCTATTAATAAGCATGTCTCTTTAGTAGAATTTCTGATTGGTCAGGCTTTTGGAATGGCATGCCTAAGAATAGGCTTTCTACCTCTTTTGGAACTTGGGTCAGCTCTCATTATGATAGGTGTATGCCTATATATTGTAACTTTAAGCTCATAAAACAAACACAACTCCCAACTTATTGAGCATGCCTGTCAACATAGCAAAACAGCATTATGAATTCCCCTGCACAAGCATGCACCTATATAAGCATTTTGAAACTTTGATTTTATCATGGGATTTCCTTTAGTCGGGTGCATGCTTCATTATAGAATTTCATGTTCCATCAGCTACATAGATTCAATTTTGTATAGGCACACACATGATCAGCATTCAAAATTTGAAAAACAAAATCTCTGTTAAGACATGCCCTTATCAAGGCATTTTCATGGAGGTGTGCCCCACAACACAGTTTCCATCGAGAAACGTGAAAATAATATCCCTTTGTTGAGGCACGTGCCTCATATGGGATTTCTGATTTTGATCTTTGACTTTGGATTTGCACTTTAGCTTAAGATAGGCACGCACCTCTGCACACAAATTGTCTTCTAAGTTGCTGACCTCGATTCCTTATCACGAGCATGTCCCAATGAACATGTAATCAAACCTTGCTTAGAAAAATATATCTTCCTATCTAAGTCTTGTTCCTAAACAAGAAAATATGAAATTTTGACAACAGTATTTCCCTCATCAAGGGGCACATCTATGAATTACCCTTAGGGACTTTCAAACTTTGAATCAAAAGCCCTACTAATTTGATTGACAATTATTCTCTTTTATAATTTAAACTTTGTAAGGAAATAACTTATAGAAACAATTAATTCATCACCAAATAAGAATTATTCATGTCTATGGAATAGTGAAATTTACATTCCAATCCATAGGAATTCATCACCAAATAAGTTCACCTCTCCATTAAATCACTTCTATTTACAATTATTTAGATCCCGAGTCTTGAAATAGAATTTGGATTTCTAAATAAATAAAAGAGTAGTAGTTTTGTTATTAATCTAAACAATAATTAACTCCTAACTAAAAACTACCCATAACTACTTAAATTTGTTGAAGTTTAGCAGCTTCAGGCTCAATTCTTCCAGCCTCGAATGAAGATATAATTTATTTATATGTGTTAATGGCAACTTTACTTTGGCCGACCTTTCTTGTATAATTCTTCCTTGGCCGACCTTCATTGTAATTTAATTATTATTATTTGTATTTATGGCCGACCTAGTCATTTGTAAAGGTGTGACCTATCTAGCATTGTATATATAGAAGGTCACTTTCCTTCATTCAAGTATCAAGAAAAAGTTCGATCTCCTTCTCCATTAAGTGCGAGTTCTTCAAGAAGAGTAGTGCGAATTCATATAGGAGCAGATTGTGAGTCTATTCAAGTGCAGATTGGAGGGCAGATTATTAGTGTGTGTTACAGATATTGCTGGTGCTGTTTATTGGCCTTGTGTGTGGCCTCATTGTAAAGATACTTGTTGCCATTGCTCATATATATAAGAGATATATTTGTTGCTGGGTTTTTCTCCCTCAAGAGGAGGGTTTCCCAGGGTATCTGTTGTGTTATTGTGTCTGATTTTGAATTAATTTTCTATGCTTTAAATCTGATCATAAAACTAACAAAATTTCTTTAAATATTGGAACCCATTTTCTTTTATTGTCTTTGGAATTGCAATCAGATTGAGTCTTCCATATATATCTTCAAGTTAGTTTGCTTATATGGTTTGAATAAGGATTTCATTAGTATGAACAATTAATTTCCTATATTGGTTCCATTTGCAGGTATAAAGATAGGAAGAATTATTGTTCCAATTCACTCAGTTATATGCTCCATTTAAAGCAGAAAATTACAGATGAGATTGGCAGTGCTGAACAATCTGATTTTAAAAACCTATTTCTTTCATATGAATGCACACCTATATATGTTATTCCAAAACTAACCTTGAGTACAATGTTTCCCTTGTCAAGAGGGCCCATTTTTGATGATAACATTCAGCTTCAGTCGCATTCTTCCAGCCTATTATTGTTGATTAAAATAATTATAATAATAGCTAGAGAGCTATTTAATTTATAGAGTCCTCTATCCATAAAGAGGTGCGATTTAATTTGATTGGCACTAGTTTCTATGTGTGCCGACTTTCTCTCTATTGGTTGCGTCATAAATAGAAAAGGCATTTGTTATTGGAGGCCGACCTCCTATCCTTGTAATTATATTTTGTATGGTGGCCGACCTATCTCTTGAAGAGGTGCGACCTCTCTATCATTGTGTATATATAGAAGATCATTTGTTCTCATTTACACATCAAGCAAGTTCGATTCATTACTTCATTCAAGTGCGAATTTCCTCAAGAGCAGGTTGCGAATTTCTTCAAGGGCAGATTTAGATATTAAGGAGGTGCAGATTATTATCTGTCATTGCATCTTGTGTAGTTGCTGAATATTGGCCTTGTGATTGGCCTCATTGTAAAGAGAATTGTTGCCACTATTTATATATATATATAAGAGAGATCTTTGTTGCTGGGTTTTTCTCCCTCAAGAGGAGGGTTTTCCCAGGGTATCTGCTGTGTTATTGTGTCTGATTTGAATTAATTTTCTGTGCATTAAATCTGATCATTAAAATTTACACCCATAACAATACATTTTGAATTCAAACAAGCGTTCATTTTCCCCTTGTCAAGGGTGCACCTAATAATACAATTTTGCCTTTTGAAAATTCGAAGTCATTCCACCTTATATAGATGCACACCTATCAACAGGAATCGATCCTTATGAGAAGTCAACCTAATTCTGCCATATCAAATACACACCTAACAATCCAATTTCAGACTTAGAATTGAAATGTCATTTCCTTCACAAAGGTGTGCCCCTGTGCTCCTACCTTAGCCAATTTCTCTAACAAATATTATCTTCCTTCTAGTAAGGTGTGTCTCCTCCAGTAGGTGTGCACTCAACACTAGGGTTGCATTTCAACCTTGAGAGTCACCTTGCCTTTGATTAACCTTGGTTTTCTGTCTTGGTGAACTTTTTGCCATTTCTTCACTGATTGATCTTTATTATTTTCCTTTCTAAATGCATCTGAAAGCTCTTTCTATTTTATCTCCATTGTCATAGAGAAGGACAGAAAAATCATGACAGACCATAAGGGAAAAACATTGAAATATGACTTTGAATGGAATGATGAGATTTTAGCTTTGAAACTTGACACAATACAAAAAAATTGTATGCATACAACACAATTGGGACTTGGATTCTTATTATACGCAGAAACCAGTAAGTTTCACTTTATTTTCAACATCAATATGAGTTCCTTTAGCCTAAGTGACAACAATAAGGAGTTTACCATATGTTAAGAATCAAGAAATCGGAAGTCTACTTGCGGAAGGGGAAAGGGAAGACAAAGGAAGCAACAAAGTGGTAGTAGTTCAATTGGTGCTGTCATAAATTTCAATTACCCTTCCAAGGTTTTGGAAACATATGCCAAGGGTTCATTCAATAAAAAGGCAACAAGAATAGATAGCATATTAGTTAATTTATGGGGGATTAGCTTATGGAGATCTCATTTTTTCTCCTTGAATACAATGGCAAACTTACTAGAGTGAATGCACACCTCCCACACATCCATCCTAAACTAGGTCTGATAATTGATAAGCTCTTATTTGAATAGAGAGTTGAGATAATCAATTGTATGGTAGTGGCATCTCACCTTTTATTACCTTGGCAATAGAACCTTCTTCTAGAACTGTTGGTACTCAACATGTGAAAGAAATTGTTTTTGTGTTGAGTGCAATAGAGCCTTAGTGGAAACATAAGGCCATGGGTTCAACTCCACACCCAGCGGTAGATAGGTTCAATATACAACACAAAAATGAGGAAGATGATGTTGTTTGAAAATTCTTCTTTGCCAATGGCATTCTCTTCCATGTTGCTTTCTTTCCTTATTTTGAGGGCGCACATACAAACTTACATGAGTAAGATCCTTATATGTGATACCAAGGGAGACAAAACTAAGGACTAACATCTTGGCTAATAACTATTCCAAGATAAATATATAAATGGAGAAAATGAAGGCCACACGGTCTCACATGGGTGCAATGATATCATGGATGAGTTGAAGAATATTAGACACCATCTGCTCATCAATATCATAGTTGCATGAAAATAAGAGCCTTACTTCCTTGGGGCAATTGATTATTCAAGAAACAACAAGGATATCTTAGATCCTCAAAGATGAAATTAAAGAGATTGGTTTTGACAATGTGAAGCAAATTGTCATACATATGGCATATGCATGTAAGGCAGACAAGAAGTTGATTGAAGGACTGGTCATGTGCATGACATGAATAACGCAGTCAAGGACATCAACAAAATTGAGTGGATCAAACAAGTTGTACATCCTATACAAAACCAAATTTTATAATCTAGATATTAGACTAAATTACATATTTGAAAAATAGAAACAAAATTCTACATTTCATATTTTTACACCATATTAATTCTATGTAAGTGCTTCAAATTATCACCTCAAATATGACAAACTTTGATTTTCAAGAAAAATGCTTTATTTTTGGCCAAAAAGTGGACCCAGCTTCTTGCACTTACCCATGCACCATTTTAGTTCTTCTCCAAGAAGGATTTGTCAAACCTATCAAACTATATTTGCATCCTACTTTGTTTTCTTGGATAAGATGATTGAACTGCAAGAGCCCTTGTGACTAATGATCATGATACAAGAGTGGAATCGTTGAGTCAAGTTAAAGAAGGGATTGAAGATGAAGAAGTGGCCAAGAGCAACACTTGTTCATAGAATGTCAATAAATCTTTGTCATGACCCTGATTTTCAAAATGATACAAATATGGGGACTTTGACACTCCCAGCCTTGCAAAGATATATGAGTGCATCAATAGTATTCTGAGCCAAATGAAGGTTATTTGACAAAGAGATGCCACTTTACAATTCTACAATGAGCACATTCAACCTATCTTTCAATAAAGGTGGGAGAAGCTCAAAAATCCTTTGCACATGGCCACCTATGCATTGAACCCTAAGTGGTATTTGTAGAGGCCTAGTAGACTACTCCCCATTTATGGCATGAAGGTGAAAAGGAGGCTTTCATTGAAAGAATTAAGATGTATAGTATAGAAGAGGCTACATTGATTCACCCACAAGTGGACCAGATTTGTCAAGACCATGGACTACACAAGTACAGAAAATATAGTTACAAAGGTTTTGGTATAGGAAAAACTAAAGTGTTGATGGCAGTTGTATGGGCCTCTATCATTGATACACAAACTGAGCTATTGGCTCTTATCATGATTTTGGAGCTCCTTTGTTGCACAAAATAACTGATGTACATACAATTTCATCCACACTATCAAGAGGAACAAATTTCCTCTAGGACAACAAAAAAGCATGTCATTATACAAAGTGCCTTGCATCTCGGATCACAAAGGATTAAATACAAGGAAAGTCAGGCAGTACAAGAGGTTGTGGAGCCTAAAGATCCAACATTGGCTGTTGAGGTTTGAGTCATACATATAAGGTGGGTTTGGGTCCCAATTGCAAAAGCTAGAAAAGTCTAGTAGTTCCAAAATAAGGAGTATACCACAATATTTGCATAAGGCAATGAATTTGATTAACAGCTGTATCTTGTTTGTAAACATTAATTTGTAGCATTGTACTTTGCATCTATATATATACATGTATATATATTATATACATGTATATATATAGATGCAAAGTACAATGCTACAAATTAATGTTTACAAACAAGATACAGCTGTTAATCAAATTCATTGCCTTATGCAAATATTGTGGTATATATATACATGCATGTATGTATATATGTATATGTATATGTATATATATATGTGCTTGTTGTTGATCATTGGATCAATCATTTGTCAAATTATCAACAACAAAAAAAATTAAAGGGTTTTTTACTTTACTATTTATATAAATGATAAATTGCAACTTCTTTTATTATTTTTGTAATTAATTTTTCAATTATTAATTTAATATATCATTTACATAGTTATCACCCTATTGTCCAAAAAATCCAGAAAAACATTTCATTGCCCCCGAAACTCATCCTTAAATCTCAAGGATACTACACTAATGAAATATACCTTGATTGTGGCATTCAATGCCAATAAACTCAATATAAGGAGACCTTACAACACTAATGCACGTTTAGACCACATGTCAAGGTTCAGAAGAATTCATTTGCAATAAACAACATAGAGGAAATCACAAATAACTAATGTCCATTTTAGGCATGACATAAAATTTTAAAGCATGTACATAATTTTTTCCACTTCAAGTGAGATTTGATCTACCCTATAAACATAAAAAAGGGTAATTGCACACGAAAACAAAGGACATGATACATATTTATGAGCACGATCAATTACAATTTACAATTTCAACCAAACTTAATAGCATACAAGGTCAGCAAATTTCCATCTTGACATATAAACCAACAAGGCAGAACAAAACATATTAAAAAACTTACGAAAATCAAGTTCTTGTTGAGCTTGGATGCCATTCTTTTCAGGTTCTCTAAGCTCCCTTTCCATATCCCTTACCTAATTAAATGCATTGTGTTATTAAAAAGGACCAAAATATAGACACTAAAGAACAGAAAACCTTTTCATTATTCCACTCACCAAAAAGAAATTTTGAAAAAATTATGTTAGCCAGATAATCTTGTGTTTTTTGTTAGTCATGTGCAGCAAACAAGGCAAAATAATCATTGAGATATACTAACCATGGAATTTACAAATAAAAATCATGTTTTACATCTATAATACTTGATTATAACTTTCACAGGTTAGGCATATTGGAATTCAAAATGCACATCTAAAATATATCTTAGCAGTTGATTCTAAGTCTAAATAACAACAATATTATTCACTCAACTAAAGAAAAAGAATCTAGAATAACAAAACACTCAGTTCTATAATTTTAGGATTAGCTAGCACAATAAATTTTAGCAATTAATCACATAGATGTTTTAGTTCTTAATCTTACCTTCGCATAACAGCTAAAATGAGTAAAAGGAATAATTCATTAATTGATAAATATGCTCTCCGAATCAAAGCACTTTCGAACTCAAGATAGTCAAATAAGAGATATTAGTATTGATTATAGCTTTATAAGCAACATTCAACTATGTAAGAGGTCTTGCTTCCCCACTTTTGCCCATGTTTGAGCCTTTAATTATCACTTTAAATTTTCCAATCTTAATATTATCCACCACAAGGGTTTCTCCCAATTAAAATTATTTAATCCTAGCCTCCAACGTTAACTGAAAATATAAGCTTATAACATAGCTGAATCATTAAGTTATCTAACTTGTAAACTTACTATTCGGTACACTTCAGCATTGCCTCTCGTATTATGCACCAAATGAAAAAAAAAAAAAAAAGGTAAAACACTTGTTGGCATTGCCTCCAATTTTCTAAAAATTATGTAGCTACCAAATGATGCAGCAAAAGGATTAATATATTAGCAAAAAACTATATTTGCAAATTTAAGCTACCAAAAAAAATATACTAAATGAAGCCCTTCTTCCTACACAACACAATGAACACCCAAAAGACCATTTTTAGCTGTTTATGATTTTTAAAATCAGA
>VDFB02271125.1:0-76295 GCA_007258455.2 Sequoia sempervirens | reverse complement strand
AAATCCACCTAATTTTCTTGTTAATGTGATCCTCAAGGCCGACATGAAGGAAAAATAAACTTAAAATCCAATTTTTCCTGCCCAAACCTCAAAATTAACCCAAATGGGACTAAGTCGCCAAGTTGGGCGACTTGGTCCCATAGGGGTTATTTTTCTAGCTGGATTGTTAGGGAGTCAAGAAATTAAGCTTCTAGGTTGTTCTAGTCGAGTCTTTGATCAAATTAAGCCTTGAGATGCATAATATGGGGCAATAGGGGCCTATTAATGATGATGTAAAGGGTAATTAGGGATCAGGACACAAAGTTCAATGTGAAAGTGTGGTTAAATACACTTTACAACATTAAAATGAGGTCCACATAGCCTAGAAAGGAACAACATCCAATGTGAATGTGTAAAACACATTACAACACTAGATTATAATTAGGTTTAATTTACAAATCTTCTAGATTAATGTGAGAATGCAATTAAATACATTTTATAACATTGAATTAGGGGGAAAATAGGTCCATTAGTTTAGAAAAGTGTGAAAGTCTTTTACAACACTTTACAACACCTTTGCAAGACATCGATAAATGCAATTTATTCAATTTGCAAGGGTCCTAGACCTAATTTGGATGTGTAAAAAACCTCACAACACTAAATCAGGGCCTCATTAAGTCCAATTTTTCATTAATTATTCCCAAATCAAGCAAGGACAAAGGGATACTTTTTTCATGTCCACAGTTAGCCCCCACTTCAGTGAGAGTATGAACTTGTTTCAAACTCACACTAAACTAGACATTCAAAAGGGGTCCAAGTGTACCAATGCGGATGAAAAATATCAAAGGAGGTTGTGCAAGCCCCAAAGATCCAAGTTCCTAAGTCAAACCAACATAAGTGCAAAAGGATACACACAAGGTGAGTGATTTGCAACAAAACAAGATATGCAATCATGCAATGGCAATAACTAGAAAGAAGAGAAGAGCGAAAATAAAAAAGGTGGATCAAGCTTCGACTATTTTTCCAACACATTGTGGATCAGATCTTTGCTTTTCAAAAAATGCATACTCACTCTAAGGCAATGTAACTCATGGTTGGCCACCGGGTGAGAAGTCTTAAGAGGTGAGACACATACGGCTGATATGTGCTCACACACACGCGAGTGGCTATGAGGAAAGTCATGCTTCAGAATGGGCTTCCCACTCAACCATACCAAAGCTATACCTCCTAATAACTTTAATAAGGCACCACACAAAAATGGTCTTTGAACTCTATGAGGTAAGCAAAACTTCGTATGCTTGAAACTCATAGACATTGTAAATGAAAAATGGTGTAAGGAATGTTCAAAGGGATTTTTCTTAGTTCATGCTAGGTCTCATCTTAGGGAACATTGTGCTTAATGTTTCCAAGAGAGGAAAAGTGCAAATGGTCTCATCTTGTTTCCAAGAGAGGACAAGTGCAATGTCTCATCCTGGGCAACATTGTACCTAATGTTTCCAAGAGAGGAAATCACACAATGAAATGTGAGTGTCGATGTATGCCCCCACTTTAAAGCGGTTGCTAGCACCATTATTGTGAGCAATTGATTTAAAGTAGAAGAAGAAGACATGCGAGCTTACTCGGAGAGCCCTATGCCAAGTCATATGTTTCCTATAAGCTATATCATGAAAAAGGGAGTATGTCACATGCGAGCCAACTTAAGGCATGTCATCCACATCCCAAGCTTGATCTTATATGATCATGAAAGGTTAACGACTAGCCAAAAGAGGCAACAAAAAGTGAAATACAAGGAAAATGCTACCTAACCCCTTGCCCCCACTTAGTGTAGGACAAAGGCAAGCCAAAATGATTAATGAAATGCATGCTAGAGTGAAAATCGGTATCATTTAGAGGAATTAGGTGCCCCCATATAAGGAAGAACACCAAACTCCTTAAGATGTTGGATTTTACTACTCAAAGCCTTACATTCATTAGTGGAATGACCATGAACTATGTGATAGGCGTAAAAGGAAGTCTTGTAATAGAATTTCTTTTGAGTTCTTGGAGGAAGGGATATCAAGTAATTTTGGAGGAGTCTCGATAAGATACCCTCTTGATAAATGATAGAAGGTGGTCCTACAGTTTGCGAGAGAGATACCCCATGCTTAGATGTACAAGATGTCATACCTACAGAAGACTCTTTAGATTGCGAGATTTTGTTCTCTCCTTTGCAGGAGGGTGTAAAATCTAACGAACTTAGATCATTAGTGTTTTGCGAGATGACATTTACATTAAGCGAGGATGTCTTTGTTTATTTTGTTGTAGGAGAAGGAGAACAATCAAGACCACTAGTGTCTATCAGTTCAGGATGCATGATGGTTAAAGTTGTCTTAGAAGAATGGTTTGTGATAGTGTTGATGTTGAGTGAAGGCTTGGTGATTTATATCAAAGGACAATGACCAAGACCATGAGTTGTTTCTTGTGTGTTAGGCTCGATGGGGACACAAATACCTTGTTCTCTAGCACCACATCCTTTTCCACTATATCCAAGTTGTTTCATGAGTTCATAACCTTTTCCATAAAGCTTTTTCATTACTTTTGGATCGGGTGGTTGTTCGTAATCAACTTCGTTAAAGGTTGTTGTGTAATTTTCTTTTTCTTCTGAAGTGGTTGAGGTGGATGCTTTCGAAGGGTCTTCCAAGTTTTGTGTTGACATGACTGCTATTTCATTTCCCTCAGTTGAATCTTTGTTTATGATCTTATACTCGCCCATGAGTGTTGGTGTGAAGTCTAAGGAACCCCAATCATCGTCTAATAGCTTTGTGACTTGTTCAATATGTTGTTGTTTGTCTTTTTGTTGGATAGGTTCCACTTGCGTAGTTGGTGTTAATGTGTTTAAATGATTCACTTTGTTTTTCTTAATGTTCAATCAACTATTTGGATCAGGGTCAGCTTCAAGTATGTGCACTTTGTTGTTGTAAATGTATTTCATTTTACGATGAAGAGTAGAAGGCACACCATTCATTGCATGAATCCATGGTCGGCCTAAAATGAGATTATATGAAAGATTGTTAGGCATAACATGAATTGGTGTATCCAATGTAACCTCCCCAACTATAAGAGGCAAAGTGATCACTTCAAGGGGTTGTTTGCCTACATTGTCAAAGCCATGGATAGACAAGGAATCGGGTTGAATTTTTTATTGATCCACACGAAGCCTATCCAAAAGATTTACACTACACACATTAAGGAATAAGCCACTATAAAAAAGGGTTCAATTTATCCCTATTCTTTTATATTGAGATATTATTATGAAAGCGTCATTTTGTTTTTTCACTTCCAAAGGGGGGAGTTCACTTTGGTGGAAAATAATGTCAGCATTCAATCCTTGAATTAGGGCTGTTATGTCATTTTGTTGCAAATTAGAAGGGATAGGAACTTTTTGTAAGGTCGTTTGAAGCATAATGTGATAGTTAGGTGAATTTTGAAGTAAATCCCATAGGGATATCTTTGCGGGAGTGCTCTTAAGTTGTTCAACAAGATCATATTCCCTTAATTGAGGTGCACTAGGCAGTATAGAATTAGGCAAAGGTAAAGAGGTTGGGGTTGGTTGCTATGGTTGCAAATGGTTTCGTGTGTTATATGTATGAGCAATGGTATTATGACTTGGTTACTGTGACACATTATTCTGAGGTGGGTAAAGAATAAGTTTAGGTTTGTTGTAAGTGTGAGGTTTGTGTGATGGTGGGTAGAGAATTATAGGGTTCTTAAGATGTCCCATGGGGTATGTATGAGGTCCATTGATTGAGGGGGATCTAATGGACACTTGTGCATTCATAACCTCAACAGTCTTGGTTTTATGTATCTCTAATAAAGGGAAATCTAGAATCACCTTTTTATCTAAGGAAGACACATTACTATTGTTGCTATGTTTTAGCACTTTGATATTCTCCCTAGGAGGAGAGTTTTTAGGAGAACTACGAATCAAATGTTCTTGACATTCATGGATCAGTTCTTCTAAAATGACTTCATCGCAAGTAGGGGAATGATCAATTGTTGGGTTTTTGTGTTTATCGATAGTGGGGAGATTAGGGGAAGACTCTATTTGATTATCATTTTTATGTAAGGGCCCATTCTCTTGTTCCATATTGGATACCCTAGTAGGAGATATTGTAATATGTTCATCCATTAAGTTTTGTAAAGCAACTTTATCACAAATAGGGGAGGCATCAAAAGAAGGGAAACTATGATTTTCATGCTTACCAAATATATCTTCCCATAAGATAGTAACATTAGGGTAGGGAGGGACAATGTTCTCAGGACTCTCATCCATCGTGTTTTCTAGCATCAAAGTATCGTCTTCATAGCTATGAGAAATACTAGGAGAAGAAAAAGTATGATTATCATGATCATTGATAAGTTCATTCCTTTGGCCCATAATGTCTTGCAAAATAGGATAGGTAGGGACATGATCATAAAGAGGGTTATCATAGATCGTGAAAGTTTGCTTATCTAACACTAACATATCCTCGTCGCTATCACAAAAGGAGAGGATATTAGGAGATGAACATAGGTAGGTTTCAATGATCTATTTTTGTGGTGTGTGATCGTCATGGTTACTTATTGTTATGTCCTCTTGTTTAGTAAATTTTTGTCTAATAGGAGAGGTAAGAGGAGAGAAATAACTTAGATTTTCAAAACTCTCATCAATTGGTTCTTCTAGCACTATAATCTCTTCTTCACAAGTGGGAGAGATAATAGGAGAAGAATAAATGTGATTGTTATGATTATCTAGGGTTTCTTTCACTAGACTAACCTCTCGCACAAAAGGGATACTAGGAGAGGGATCAATGATGAAGAAAAAGAGAGGGGAAAGGACCTCATATTCGTATGCACCTAACAAAACTTTCTTACAACATGCAATAAGATCTAAAAATATAATATGAAAGATGATAACTATAGATTTTTGTAATTAAAACATGATGTAATGATTATTCTACAAACTTGAAATGTAACCATGCTAAAGCGAACATGCAAAAGAGGAATGCAATTTATTTTTTTAGTTTTTAAGGATGACAATTGACTGATTATGCTATGTAACAATATGAGAATGCAAACTTGAAATTTAAACCACGCCTGAAATGAGCTAATTTAAGCTAGATATAATGAAATGCATGTTACAAAAACTTAGCCAACTGATACAAATGGGTAAGGGTAGTAAACAAAAGCTTTAAAACAGGGTTTTTAGCTCTGTAAATGATAGTTTTAGGGCTGAACAGGGACTAAGTCGCCCAAGGTGGCAAATTAGTCTCAATGGGGATTTTTTTTCTTCAAATTTTTTAGATATTTTTGGTGGATTTTGATGTTTGTTGTGCTGTATGATGCAAACCTAATATTCCAATGCTAAATTTCAGAAAATTTCAATGATTTAAGATGCAAAAATGCAACCTATATGCACTTTCACCAATGCAAAATTTGGAACCCTAGAATGCAAATTAATTAATGCAAACTCTAATGCAAAGTTAATGCAAGCTAATTCTAGGACGATGATGGACTCCAAAATCAGAAAATGTGATGTTCTAAGGTCAGGTTCACCAAAATGTAAACAAATATTTTGGCACCCAAGGACTTTCTTGCACTTCTAGGGTTTTTCACCTAAAAGGAGAAAGATGGGCCAAAATGGGCAATGTCTACACTCAAAATCAATGCAAATATGGATGGAATATGCTTAGATACAATGTATAAATGCAATAAATTGATAAAAGAAATGATTTATTAATATAAAACCTAAGAAATGCAAGTTTTTTGAAAACACATTATGATATGCAAGAGGACCTAGAAATGAAGGTAAATTGTAACAAAAACTAATGAAACTGAAGGTGTGCACTTGGAAACTGAAAAAGGATGGAATGAAGGTCTGGAATCCTAAAAAACCTAATGCAGAAGCCAATTGGGACACTTGTGCCAATATGGGTGACTTAGTCCCAGATTTGAAAAAATTGACTCGGAGCTCGTTTTGGCCAAATGGGTATCTAGAACTATTAAAAAATCTAAAAAATAGGTTCAGTGGGACTAAGTCGCCACTCATGGCGATTTAGTCCACTTTTGAATTTCTAAAAATTCAAAAGTGGAAATGGAAGCCCCCAGTCTGCACTTTCTGCTCCTCCAAGTGTTTGGTTCTGAAACTCTAATTTTCGGCATTGTAGGAGACTTTTTGTTGATATTTTGGCTTAGTCAACAAGGATATTTCTTCAACAACTTTGCAACTTATCCTTCAATGATTTTCAAACCCTCAAAGTATCTAAATTTACAAACACACAAGGAAAGAGAGAAATATTGAATGTTAGGGCATGGGGGTTTGCCTTAGTCAAACCCCTTTTTAGGTAATTAAACAAAAATGGAGAAACAATGGAGTTAGAGACTTTCCATGATAATTGATCTTGATTTTATACAACAAAAGATGAAGAATCTGCCCTTGAATGTCTGAAAAATGCTATATTGATGACTTGGGACTTGAAATGGAATGAGATTAATGAGTTATGAATTAGGGTTTAGAAGCTTGTATTTATAGGCAATCCACCTAATTTTCCTGTTAATTTGATCCTCAAGGCCGACATGAAGGAAAAATAAACTTAAAATCCAATTTTTCTTGCCCGAACCTCAAAAATAACCCAAATTGACTAAGTCGCCAAGCTGGGCGACTTAGTCCCACCTGGATGGGAATAATTCAACTAGATGGGTGACTTGGTCCCACAAGGGTTATTTTTCCAGCTGGATTGTTGGGGAGTCAAGAAATTAAGTTTCTAAGTTGTTCTAGTCGGGTCTTTGATCAAATTAAGCCTTGGGATGCACAATATGGGGCAATAGGGGCCTATTAATGATGATGTAAAGGGTAATTAGGGATAAGGACACAAATTTCAATGTGAAATTGTGGTTAAATACACTTTACAACATTAAAATGAGGTCCACATAGCCTAGAAAGGAACAACATCCAATGTGAATGTCTAAAACACATTACAACACTAGATTAGAATTAGGTTTAATTTAAAAATATTCTAGATTAATGTGAGAATGAAATTAAATACATTTTATAATGTTGAATTAGGGGGGAAATAGGTCCATTAGTCTAGAAAAGTGTGAAAGTCTTTTACAACACCTTTGCAAGGCATCGATAAATATAATTTATTCAGTTTGCAAGGGTCCCAAACCTAATGTGGATGTGTAAAACACCTCGCAACACTAAATCAAGGCCTCATTAAGTCCAATTTGACGTTAATTATTCCCAATTTTTTCTGTGTCCACAAGTTGTAACAAACTCTCACACTTTTCTAGACTTGTCATCAATAATTCAACCCTTTCTTATGTTTAAATGACCCCTTAATACACTTTCTGGCCCTACTTAAATGTATTTTTGAGAATATTCCCATTAAACAACATTAAATACACTTCAATCCCCGACACGGGCAGTTAAATTGCCCAAGTGGTACTAAGTCGCCACTTGGCGACTTAGTCCCACTGGGCACAAAAATCAAATTAATTTTAATTTTCTAGCGAGATTTTATTCTCTTAACCTTGAGGTCAGCCTATGATGTGTTATTTTTCGGGAAATATTGTAAAATCAAGTATAAATAAAGGGTTTTCCTCTCATTTTCACCCCCAATTAGTTTTATTACATTCATTCACACATTAGCTTACTTTCATTCATAATTCTCAAGCATTCAAGGTATTATCAAGTATCCATTGGAGCATCTTGTTGCATATCTTCAGATTTCTACATCAAGGGTTTGGTGAGTTGTGATATTGCATGTTGTTCATTCATCATTCTCTTTCTATTTCATTTCATTCTCTAGGGTTTGATTACCAAATTGGGGTTTGACTAAGGCAAACCCCTATTCTCTAACCCTTAACCCTTTTCCCCTCTTTGCATGTGTGTTTGCAGGTCTTGTATGCAGATTTGTCAAAAAGGAAAGTGTTAAAAAGGTGTTGTCAACCCATCAAAGTCATTCAAGTCAACAAAGCCCTAATTGAATCTTGGAGACCTCTTTCAGCCCATTTTCTGTAGAATCTTAACCATACACTTGTCAGGAAGGGAAGTGCAGACCAAAAGCTACAAATTCTTGCCCCAATTTTCCTGAGATTCCCAGGTGGACTAAGTCACCATTAGTGGCGAATTAGTCCCACTGCCAGGCCTGAAAAGTGTTTTTTTACATTTATGAGTACCCATTTGGCAGAAACCTGTTTCGACAAAATCTCCCCAAAACAAGACTAAGTCACCTAGCTTGGCGTAAGTGTCCCAATGGGCTCCAACAACAAAATATGTAGGATTCCAGAGCCTCTCTACATCACATTTCAGTTTCTAGGTGCACCTCTCCAATCTTGTTCATTTTTGTTATTGTTTACTTTCATTTTTAGGTCATTTTGCATACATCACTATGTTTTCAAACAACTTGCATTTCTTAGGTTTTACATAAATATTAATTATCTTTTATCAGTTATTTACATTTAGGATATTGCATTTAGACATACTTCAATCATACTAGCATTAGTATTTAGTGAACCTCCAAGTTTTTGTGGGATACCTTTCTCCTTTTAGGTGAAAAACCCTGTAAGTGTAAGAGAGAAGCCCCTACAAAAATTTGCGGTTTAGCTATCAAGAAGAGTGAGAGAGGGAGTTGTTTCGGGAAGATGAATCAAGCTAAATTACTGTTGGAGAAGGGTGCACTGTCATCATTATTTGAGATAAACAATAATAGGCATGGGGATTTCTTCATCTTATTATTTACTTGGAATTGATGTGTTTCATATACTGCATGAAATGTCTTTTCTGTTTGAGCAGTAGAAGTATTTAATATTGTTTTGAAAAAGGGAATTGAAGCTTTTAGGCTAGTTTTATATTGTTTTTTTAAGTACTCCATGATAGGAGGGATTTCTTAACACAAGTATTTAATTATACTAGACACGTTGAAGGGATTGCTTGGCATAGGTATTTAATTATGTAACATGTGGTACAACATAGGTATTTAATTATATTAGATATGTTTGAACATGGGATGCAATGTGTTTGCATTTACTCCATAGTAGGAGATGGGTGTTTATCATAAGTATTATATACTAGGTATGAATGAACATGAAAAGCACATATGGTGCACTTAGCTAAGTTATTGATTTAACTAGAAAAGCTTGTGTTTTCTCCTAGGAGAGGTCATCCAGTATGGGAGAGGGTTTAAAATGCTTACCAATTAAGTAGGTTTATTCCAAGTAGATTGTTTTGAAGATAGGTTATCTGGGATGACAGACTATCCATTGAAGGATATACCTAGTTTGTGTACTTGCTAGTTAAGTTGGTTTATTCCAAGTAGATTATATGGTGATAGGTTATTTGGGATGGAGAACTATCTATTGGAGGATATACCTATGCGTAGCTTAAGATAGCCTTAAGTCAAATTGACCTGAGTAGTGTATTTGATAGATGACTTCATTTGAAGTACTAAATGAGAACTCTTCGATCAAAGTAGTGTAATGTACGAAACTCCTCTTAGTTTTGTGACTTTTGAGACTACACTGTCAGTTCACCGTGATCTAGTATTACATGCTAGTTCAAGATTGTTGGATTGCACACGTTCTAGTTATGTAGGACACAACACTATGCTCAGTTGGTTGTCGTTATCAGTTACTCTACCAATCTCTTTGTTGAAGGGAAGGGCCATCTATCGAATGATAGATGTGTTAGGGACTGCATTATGAGTCTGTGGTTGGCAGAAAAGTGCTTGAGTGATGCTTCTCCTCCATAGCAGGCGACAGAAGAACCAAGATTTGAAAGGGAAGATCCTGGACCGTCTTACAACTATTTGTTCTAAAGCTCATTTGAGCTATGTATGTAAGTGTATGTATTCTTGTATTGTTGTGACTTGTGAGGTTATTGTAATAAAGTGGATTCTTTATTGTAATATGATATGGCATCTTGATCATATATTCTCAATAAAAGAAAGAAATTTTTTATTGCTATGACTTGTTACTTAGTTTATTTATTCACATGGTGTAAATTTAGGAATTTTTACTACACTTAAGGGTTGGCACGTTACAATGGGATTGATAAAGATACAAGTACTATGTTCTTTGTTTAATATAGAAATATTTTTATTTGTGCCAAATCAATTTGTTAACACAACAAAAGAATAGGACATGTTAGACAAATAGATTGGAATTAGTAAATTTTTTTAATCTATTTGGATCACTTTTGTAAATGCATGTTTTCTTTTCACAACTATGGAATCGATCTCATAGTTGTGGATTTGATCCTCTTGTGAGAATCTAATTTGTAGCAATTTTTAGTATTGAAAATGTTTGACTTTACTTCTAAATTTACATAAAAATGGTTCTATAGTTGAGAGTTTGAATGCAACAAGGATAATTCCTCTCTTATGTCAAACCTTGTAAAGATGTCGAGTCAACAACCTTGAACAATAATTGAATATAACAAATAGTCATAAGGTAGGCCCTAAAATATTGATGCAATGTTATTGCCACTAAATAATTCTTTTTAAGCTATTTGATGTGCACAAGAGGTGATTATTCCATAGATTTATTAGATGTTTTAAATGAATTAGAGTTAAGTTCTTAACTACAACTTCAAAGGTGCAAGCAAAATATCTCACATTTCAAGTTGACACATAGTGGTTAAGTGGAGGGAAAACCAGTCGGTCCAAAATTTAATTTTGAAGTTTAAAACTTAAAGAGTTATTTCTATAATTGCACAAGTTACCTAGATCATTCTTGCAAATTGTAAATTTGACCTAAAACAAAAAAAAACATACTCAAAAGTGAAATCAATTCTTAAAATGAATATAACTAGCAATCACACCTTGTTGTGCAATGGGTCGTAGTTGATGGTTTTTTGTTAATTTAGAATTTGTATGGATAAAGCTTAATATTTAACATTAAGTATAGTAGAATATAATTGTGAAATGCTTTGAACTAAGAAGAAAATCAATTTGAAATAAATGTTTGTTTTGTGTAGGAAGATGAAATAAAAGTGCTTATTAATGACGATATATATACATATTATTACAATGTTTGAAACTGAACAATATTGAGTATACATTCAAAACATTAAATTAATTGTTCTCATGTTTTTAATATAATTTATTAACTATGAATATTAGTGGAAATTTTGATAAGCTAAATTCACTTTATTTAAATATGTTTTTCTAAAATATGATATTTTTTTATTTGTAAAATATAATAATTTGGTTTTTTGTTTTTGTTTTTGTTTTTGACCTTTATAATATGAATGTGAAGCATATTTATTTGATTTCTTTCTTTGATTATTTTATATTGGGTTCATTAGTTAGATCTTTTTCAATAGTGTGGCATCATGCTAACACATTCTTAATTGTCAATGATTTATACACTTTGAATATGAGTGAAAAATTAGAAACAATATTTAATTATTTAATTGTTTGCTTTTTGCTTTCTTTCTTTGTATAAAGTGCAATGATTAATTAGATAAGGTGAATTCAGTATAGTAAAATATTTTTTGTAAAATATAATAATAATTATTTTAATTTGTAAAATATAAATTATGACTTTTTTGTTTTTTGTTTTTAACCTTTATAATATTAATGTAAAACATATTTTCTAGTGGAAATATAGAAAGAATATTGATTATTTCCTTTCTTTTGTTTTATAAAGTGTTTTATTTTTTTAAATATTATTTTTATTTATTTTATATTAGGTTCATCTAATGGTCAGATATTCTTCAATGGTCAACCATCATTTTATCACATTCTCAACCGTCAATCATTAAAGTCAAAGAAACACCTTTCGCGTAAAAAAAATGGATCCAAAATTTAATTTTGAACTTTAATACTTAAAAATCATTTCTACAATTGCAAGATCATTCTACAATTTACTAATTTGACAAAGACCAAAAAAAAAACAAAAAACTATAAAATAATTAAATTCTTAAAATGATAAATCACATTAGATGCCTAACTCTCATAATAAAAAAATAAAATAAAATCATCCAATTTGTGCAGTTATCATTCAATAAAAAATCTTGCCCAAACCGATCCAAGCCAATCCAAATCACAAGGAAAAATTATACACAAATCCTCATGCGTGGAACCGTGTCCTTAGTCATTCCTTAAGAAGGGCGAATACGGGGCTAAAAATTGAAAATTTAATCATCACCGTCGATTCAAAAGTAGAGATGGACGACAAGGATTAGACGATAATACGATCCGTGGTGTACGTATTGAACCAATCATAGAAAGAGGAACCAGCACTTATAACCAACGACAATGAATTGCGAAACACCAGTAGTCTGTGCTTCATCATCTGAGTGAATTAACATCTTTCTCTGTGTTTTTTATTTAATAGTTGTTAAGAAAGCAATGGCGCCCAAGGCAGAGAAAAAGCCCGCCGAAAAGAAGGCTCCCGAAGAGAGGAAAACAGTAGGGGAGAAGACTCCCACAGCTGTAGCTGAGAAGAAGCCCAAGGAGAAGGCACCTCCCAAGGCCGGTAAAAAGATTGCCAAGGGTGCCGGTGACAAGAAGAAGAGGAAGAAGAGGAGTGTGGAGACCTACAAAATATACATTTTTAAGGTGCTGAAGCAGGTGCACCCTGAGATTGGCATCTCCAGCAAGGCCATGTCCATCATGAACTCCTTCATGTACGACATTTTCGAGAAATTGGCTGGAGAGTCATCAAAGCTTGTAAAATACACAAAGAGAGACACTGTTTCTTCCAGGGAGGTACAGACGGCCGTGAAATTGGTTCTTCCCGGCGAGCTTGCCAAGCATGCTGTGTCGGAGGGCACAAAGGCCGTCACGAAATTCACCTCCGGTTGATTTGTGTCTTTCGCCCTGTTTTGTTGTTTTTTATGGTGTCTGTTGACACCACATCTGTAATGGATTTGCAGTTTCCTTTCGCCGCGTTACGATAACTATTGCGAGTTTGACAGACATTTCCCCTGCTTTGTGCTACGGCGTTGCTGTTCGCATGTACATAAATGGCGTTATATCTAGGGATGGGGTGTTTTTTAAGAATTTGTATTTACTGTCAGAAGATGAAGTTTTTGAGCTATGCCATTCCTTTGCATTTATCGTTTCGCTTTTTATGTTTTAGTTTTATGGACTTCTAATGGTTTTAAAGAGAACGGGATGAATGAATGAATGAATGTTTTTAATCACGTCCACGAGGAAGCAGCCTATGGGACCCAAAGATAGCAAGCGAAGAGACGTGAACCCCAGAAAATGCAAAAACCTATGTTTCTTTTTCTTTCTGCATCTTGGATCTTCTGCTGTGTATCTTGATCAGAAAATCTGCAAACCCTATTATCTTCTCTTCTTCAAATAGATCACCCAAATTGTTCCCTTTTAATGTCTCAGTATAATTGATCCGAATGTCCTTGTAAGCCGAACATTCCCTGATGTAGTGCCATTCTGTCTCAACCACTCCTTGAGTGCAATATCTACACCTTCTGTCTGCCCACTCCTCTTTAGGTATCATCCACCTTCCGGTCTCACATCTAAGCTGGTGCGAACTTGTTCTAATCTGAGCTATCAACATTTTCGCTTTCCATTTTATTTCCATTCCGATGTAGGTCTTTTGTGTGTGGTCATGCGTAGGGTTAAAATGTTTGACATAGTATTCCTTCTTCCTCCCAAGTGGCCCTTTCCACATGCTTTCTTTGAACTTTCCTTGCACATACCTTTTTATTTCCCTATTGGCATTTGGACACTCACTTATGCTAATACCCCACTTGCTCATCCATTTGATATTCTGTTTCATCCACGTGCTCTTTCTTCTATCTAATTTTTCATTTGCTGCCATTTTTGGCCAGCGATGAGTCTCCATGTTATCTAGTCTTCTTAGATAGCTTAGCAACCGAGACATAGCAGACGCTTCAACAGGGAAAGCCCCGGCCTCAGCTAGAACAATCTCGTAAGGGACAGTAGATTTAATCCTGAGACTCTGTGTGATTAAATGTTTTTGTAATCTCTCTATCTGTCTCCACTTTTTTGCTGAGGTGTTGCTACCCCAAACTTCACAACCATATAGTACCACTAGAACAACTAAAAGCCCAAAAAGAGTTTTCTTTGTCTTCCAATCCCATAACTCGGCCCTTCTGCATCTATTTTGCAATGAGTGTAAAGCTTTCCATCCCCCTTGTATCCTCTTTGCTCTACACGTTTCCCAGCTGAGTTTGTTGTGGAAATCAAGGCCAAGATACTTATATTCATTGACCACCTGCAAGGGGCTGCCTTCAAAAACAAATTCCCTATGAACCTTCTTTCTCTTCAAGGTAAAGATCATGACCTTAGTTTTGGTAGTGTTCACTTGCATCCCCACCTGATGACAAAAGAGCTCTAGCGCTTTTAAGTGTTCCTTCAAATCTTGTGCTATTTTTGCCATTAAGACCAGATCATCCGCATATAAAAGCAGCTTTATGACACAATTGGTCAAGTAGACCCCACCCCCACCAAACTTATTGATCCACTCCTCTAATTTGTCAATGTATATCCCAAATAATGTAGGGGATAAAGGGCATCCCTGCTTGACCCCAATATCACTTCCAAAACATTCTGAAAATCCTTGTTTGGTTCAAATTTTGGCCCAAACCTGTTCATACAGCCTATGGACAGTAGCTCTATAGTGTATTGGAATTTCCAATTCTTCCATCCTACTCCATAATTTGCTCCTAGGAACCGTATCAAAAGCTTTCCTAAAGTCAACAAAGCAGCAAAAAACCTCCTCTCCTTGTTTATCCCAGACTTTCTCGATCAAGTGTCTAAGAGTCATGCAATGATCAATAGTAGAATGTTTTGGCCTGAAGCCCGCTTGCCCTTTTGCGCGTTTTCCCTCCTTTTCCGCCCAAACACTGATCCGCTTTTCTATCATACTCCCAAAAAGTTTGCCAAAAAGAGGGTTGATCATTATAGTGCGGTAATTTGAAGGGTTGTTGATGTCACCACCTTTGAGCAGGGGGATGACAACACTAGTCGTCCAATTTGCAGGAAACCCATATTGAAGGACCTCATTGAATATTTTTTTAATATGAGGCGTGAGAGCCTCCAATCCCCATTTTAAGTGTTCTGCCTGTAAACAATCTATGTCACGAGCTTTACCCATTGCCAACCTTTTTATTCCTTCTTTAATGTTCTCCGAAGAAAAAAGTTTAACCCTTGAGTCAATTATTGGAGGGTTGTCTTTATCTTGCCCCCTCTCATAAAGTTGCTTTGCATACTCTAACCATTCAAGGTCTGAAATATTGTTCTCTTTATTCGTGTCTTGTTGCTGCAATTCTCTCCAAAAGCCCCTTGGATTGTGCCTCCCAAGCAATATTAACTCCTTCCTTCTAGTTTGCATATACACATCTTTTTTCAGTCTGACCAGCTTTACATATTCTTTGTTATTTCCCCATTTTTTAGCCCTTTTCCTTGCTGCTTTACAATCCTCATCGTACCATGGGTTAGCTGGAAAGCTATTTTTATCACTTTTTTTAGGCCTAGACCTTTTGCAAGAATTGAGGGCCTTGAGAATAATAGAGGTCAACATGGTGCTGTCTATACTTTTTTTATTTGAGTTGAACATCCCATTGGTTCCCACCTCGTGCAATTGTTTTTCCAGCGTTGTTCGGAAGGTTTCTTGGTTTTCCTGCGTCAAAAGGATTGAACCTTGAGTAGCTTCTTTCTTTTCATTATACTGCGTCATCTCTTGCCGTTGAGTACCATTTTGTATGCTGATTTTCACCTGTATTGGATTGTGATCTAAATTCATTTCTATGGGATGAAGCCAGTTTGGCCTAAAAGATGGTTATTTTAGCTGCATTAAGCTTCAAAGACAACAAAATCCTATAGGCCAAGCGCGCCAAAATATTTTTTCTCCAAATTTTCAGCGATGCCCCTTAAATAGCAAACAGTTCCATGGTCGGCAGCCATTTAACACATCATAACTGTAGGTCTCGTACCTTCCATTCAGTTCTTTCCAATAGTTTAAAATTTGAATTTAGCCGCAGCTGACTGATCCGTTTTCACATTGTTGTATTTTGAAAATCTAAATTAGGGCTACTTTATAAGTCGATGGGTTCTGTAATTTCTGTTTAAAATACATTATCAATGACTACTGTGAAAATGATCACGGTAGGAAATAGGCCAGGGTACCAGACAAGCCCTTTGCTCAACGGCGTGAAAGCTTTCTTATGCTGTTCTTCTTGCTGAAGCGGAAAATTTCAGCAGCCATTAAACGGCTTGTGTTTAAGGAGAGCTCTATATCTTTGTCCAAGAGAAATTTGTGGGGGAATCTGATAAGGCAGAATACAGTAATTTTATTTTGGTTGAAATAGTTGTTTCAATGGCATTCTGGTGGCTGGTGGCGGTAATGGTGATATGTTTTGTATTATTGTTACTAGGGCTGTTGTTTCAACTTCCTGGCAATAGTCGGTCGGTGGGGTTCAGCAATTTTGGTGCCGGTGACAGATCCATTCTGGTTCATTCTGTCATATTTTTTGGCCTCGATCAATATTGTTATCGATGCGCATAAATATAATGACCGATTAAGCCTGACAGGGCAACTACTTTTGTAATGAAACGCTGCATTTGTTCTTTTGTATGTATCGTGTTTATACTGATTTCAATCCAGGGCAATGAGAAATGTCGTTACAGCTTTTTTTTTTTTGTTTTTTCTTCAATGATTTTAAAGTTTTTTTAATCAATTATTATTTTTCATATTAATTTTATTAATCAAATTTATTAATAGCATTTTGTTTTCACAGTCCATAATAGTTGGTTTCAAGACTTCTGGATAAACTGTGTGCATTTTTTTACATCAACGTTTCGGATCATACTCCATGATCCATCATCAGGATGAATGGCAGAAAGAGAGAATTGAAAGATGATAAGCAGACTTGGATATAAATAGGAATAGGAGAGGGGTGTGAGGGTGGGGAAACACAAAACCCAAAAAAACTATTAAATATTAAAATAAAGAGGTCAAACAAGGTTAGAAAACACACCATCAAACCCAAGAGGAAAGATAAAGGAAAAATTCAACATATAATAAAGATCACAAAAGTGTAACAAGATGATGAAGGAAAGTGACTGGAGAAACTTAAGGAATCAAACCAAAAGAGTGAAAATAATATGTTAAATAGAAGACAATAGAAAGAGAAAAGAAGAAAACACATGAGAAATGAGATAGGAAGGTGGAATAAAATTGAGAAAGATGTAATAACAAGAGAGATTAAAAAGGCTAGGAAAATAGGACAAAAATAAAATAAAAATAAAAGGAGAAAAATAATAAAAAATGCACAGTTTATCCGAAGTCTTGAAACCAATCAAATTTATGTTTTTTTATAAAATCAAGTTTAGTTTTATTGTGGTTATTTGTTTTTATGTTCTTATTATATCTATTCATTTTTATTATTTTTATACTTCTTTTTATCATTTTGATGATAGAGTTTGATTTGAAATGGTGTATAAATCTCATAATTGCATGAAGAAACATTTATGATTCTAATAATATGGATTGTAGAAATATTATGTCCATCTAATGGTATTATCTTAAATATATATAAATTGATAGTATACCTCCTAATTATAGTCATCTTATGTGGCTTTGAAACATGATTGGCATTGAAGGTGTTAGTAATAGTGGGAATCACTTAGTTGCACCTCCAAATTAGAATTTGTAAAGCTATACCAATTGATTCTTTAGTTGTAGAAAGACCCATTTAAATAATAGGCTATGGTTTACTTGTTCAAGAAATTTCTCTCCTCTTACCTTCTTCAACAACTCCTAAAATCTTACTTGGATGGTTTGGCTTTGGATCAAGAGGATTTTTTGGTAGATCATGCCTTGATTTGCCATTTTACAAAGATATGGTTGAGGTTATGTGACCTACATGCATGGGTTACAGAGAAATGGAAAGAGTATATAGAAGGGGAAATAAGTATTTACCCTTGTGCAAAGGGGTTTTTCATTTTAGAGTTTGATTCTTAGGAAGATAAAGAGTTGATGTTGGAAAATGTTCCTTGGATCTTCCAAGAAGATGTTTTGTGCATGAAACCCTAGTTTCTTGAATTTGACTCACAAATAGAAATTTTCACCTTGCATTTATATGGGTAAGGCTACCATATCTTCTCATTTAGTTCTTGGAACTAGATTGCTTGAGGGCCATTGGAAATGTCTTAGGAAGGTATCATTGCTCCTCCAAGGAAACTATCAACCATCAAAATTCTATATGTGCTCAAATCTATGTTGAAATGGATTAGTTAATAGCCTTCTTATTGAGATAATGTTGAAAGTGGGAAATAGATATATGAGGCAATCCATTGACTATGAAAAAACTACTAAAATTAGATGTAGGAAGTGTTTCTCAACAAAACATTTTTCTTCCCAATGTAATAAGTAATGAGATTTGGGGAATTGAGCTTCGAGTAAACCAACATGGTGGATTGGGGCTAAATCTCAACACTATGTTATTCCACCCAATACCCTTAAACAATTTTGAACACCTTCATGCTTCTCTAAAGGGCAATAAGACTTCTCTTGGAGCACAACCTTCGGTCTTGCCTAGTATTTGCTTAAAGAACTCAAAAGGATGCAATTAATATAGTTTTCAAGCAATGTTCCAAGTGAAGTGAAGGCTCTATGATTTCAAATCATTTTGCAACATCTCCAAGCTTGCCAAAGTTTGATGGACTTAATTCTAGGGGTGTAGGTCAGATCGACCAAGCAAAATCAAGAGATTTGGAGGGGAAGAACCCCTTAGTAGAAGTAGACCAAAATATTTTGGCTTATTCTCATTGTGGGATTGAATGGACAAACGTTAAGAGGAGGAAATCCTCGGGCAAACATCATATGTTGCTCAAATCAACTACAAAAGGAGGAAATTATGGTTAGAGGAGAAATTTCTCAAAGAAGGGGCTCTTTGAGAACACAACAATTTAACTTGTTTGTAATTTTGTGTGAAATGTTGACAACCTTTTTTATGTTGTCTTTTGTGTAGCAGCCCTTGTGGTAAGGGTATGCATTGATGTACTTGATTTCATATCAATAGAAAACCACCTCTTAATATAAAAAAAGTCTTGTAATGTTCTAATAATTTTAAAAATAAAATAAAATTTAAATAAATAAAAATGATTATTTAGATAAAATAAAATAAATAAAATAAAAACTTTAATTATTTTATTTACTTTAACTTATTTTTTTTTAGTTTTTTTTAATTATTTGAAGTCATTTTTATTTATTATAATATTTAAATTATTTACTTAAGAACTATTCTATTTAATATATGTGTTGCTTGTGTTTTGATTTTTATATACACCATTGCAACATTAATATGTTAATTAAAATATAATTATAAGTATAAAATAAATTATAAAAATCCAATATAATATAATTTGAATGATAGATTCCTAAATAATAATCATTTTTCACTATAAATGTCTATTTAATATATAATATATGGGTGAGTAGCTAACATAAATTATAATTTTTTTAATAGTAAAAAGGTTGAATACATTATTTTATCAATTTCTTTTATCATTGAATTTATTTTGAATTGATTGTGGTATGTTACTAAATATACTACCATTTGGAAAAAAAATGAATATTCATTTATTGTAACATTATTACACAATTGGAGGCCCCTCAAATCAATTCTAATAAAAAAGGTAAGAATGCGGAGAATGCGCCTCTTGTCCTTGAGTGCAACATTGGAAAAAAGAATTAGAAGACACTTTCCTTTGTAGAAAAACTCAATTTTCTCTCCAAAGAATGGTAGGCCATTAAAGGTCTTCGTCTTCTTGGAGATCAATAGTTGGTCTTGTGTGTTTGCTAGTCCCTTCTTTTTGTGTTTTCCACTCTTCTCTTTTAGTTTTTGTCTTTAGTTTTTAAGTTGTCTCATCGCTTGTGAGACCCTTTTGCTTAGCCTCTATGGCTACTTTGTAATGGGTTCGTGCCTTCCAAATTTATCTTAATTAAAACATTAATTTACATAATTTATTTTTTTTGATCTCGGGTATCCCTCGCTGCCCCCCTGCCCACCCTTACATTGGTTCAGTGGAGGTGCGAAAGCAAGAGGCGAGACTAATCCCTACGGCCACAGATAACCAAAGACCGCCCCCCCTAGTGTCCGTGGATTTGGTTCATACCGGGCTTGAGAGTCGATCCAAGACCTGGGAGCAAAACATTAATTTACATAATTTTATTACTTAATTTAATAATTATTTATTAATTACCCTAGATAGCCCCTTTAAAAAATTATTTTAAATATATAAACATTTACCTACATAAACACATATAAAAGTTCATGCAAAACACTGACATATATATTCACTTTATTACCTTTTAAATAAATGAAGCCTTTTAAATATTCACTTTCATGCATGTTGGAGATGCATACTTATTGAGAAATAACTAAAAGTTGGAAGTCTTCTTACACTTTGGATCTAACCAAATTGGAGATAAATATCTAATCTTATCGACTTATAAATTAGTTGGAGTTAGTGGTTTAGATGATCCCATTTTTATTTTATTTTGTATTATTTTAAATAGTAATTAAATTGTGATTTGTTTATTATATATATTTTAAAGAATTGAAAAGAAAATATTGACAATCAAATAAGATATTCTCACTAAATTATGACTAATTTTAACCAATTCCTCTTAAATGGTTATAAATATACTTATATAGTATAATAATGGAAACAACCAAAGAATGAAGTCAATAAACCAATCAAATAATTTTATTTTTCTTCTTAAAGATCATGAGTATTACAATTAATATTTTTTATCCTTGATTTATGTGAAGTCTCATACAACAAATAAACTACTAGCAAACCAAAATAAGGGATAAGAGATATTAGCCAATGAGATTAATGATAATTTATTTTTTAATATTATTTGTTAAAAAAATATATGTAGACTTTGGCATATGAATAATTCACCGCCAACAATTCCACCGATGGAAAATTAAAGACGGAAAATTCACTACCAAGCAAAATTCACTGCCAACAATTCACAAAAATTAACGGCATTAATATTTTTAATAAAATCAAAATTTTCAAAATATATATTAAAAAATATTAATGCCGTTAATTTTCCGCTAGTGAATTGCTAGGGTGAATTTTACTTGCGATGAATTTTCCTAGAGCCTTAGACTTTATAAAAGAAAATATTTATTTTACATAAAAAATACTAAGATATAATTGATAATAACTAATTAAACAAATATGATTATAATAGTATACTTTCCAAAAGAAAGTACTAAAAAGTAAACCTCATACAATAAAAAATAGTATTAATATATTTTCTATTGAATTTTTTGAAATAAACAACCATTTTTTATTCAAATGTAATATCTATTTCATTTATGGTATCCTTCAATACAAAACTATTTCTAATTTGAAACTTGTGTTTTTGCATGCTTAAACCTAAAATAACAACGCTCAATTGACAATATTAACAAATTATTGATCTTGAAAGCCCACATCAAATGTGACTTCTCACCCACTAATAAATTTAAAATTAATAATAAAAAAATAACAAAGGTTAGGATCCATTCTCTTTGACTACATTACATCCCATTGTGTTATTACCTATTTACTGTTATCTTGTTGAGTTAAAATGCTTTAACTAAGTTGGATGCAGGAATAAATTCAAACCTCCGAAAGAGAGGGGGAGTATCACTTAGGAGAAGAACTTGGTCTGGTTACCCTTAATGAGCCTAATTGAGCATACACATACTCACAACTTATTTTGGTCTAGTCGAGTCAATACAAGTTTGGGAAGAGGTAAGTAATCTTTAGTCTTGGTTTGGGGAATGTTTTGAATTAGTTTGTGGTTAGTCTTTGAATGTTCTTGTTTGAGGATATGTGATTGAGTCTTTGTAACAAGTATAAGTTATCATTTGTGTATTCATGTTTATATATTAATCGATAGGGTATATACATAAAATGTATATGTGTATATATGTATATGCCTCTGATAACTCATACATATGAATATATACATGCATGCGTATACGTAGGTAGATATACTTATATATATCCATGTACAAATATATCATACACATGGGGGTATCAATTGGATATGTAAGGCATGTATATAAATATTTTGTATATATATGCACCAATTGATGAATATGTAAATATGTGTTTAAATATGGATATTAATATATATATATATATATGATTACGTTATTATAAACGTACATACATACATATTAATCTACGTATATATATATATATATATATATATATATATTATTGGTAGAGTATATATTTAATAAATCATGTGAATATGAGTATATGTGTGTGTGTGTGTGTATATATATATATATTGTTGAGTATTCAAAAGTATATTGAAATAGATTTAAGCGCATAAGTAAGTGCTGCCATGAATTATGAATTGGCTGAGTTTGAGGCTGCGCACATACAAGCACATATGAGACTTAGTCTTATGCCTTTAAAGCAACACATAAAGTAAGGTGAATCAAATCATATGCAAAGAGTATGGAATGCAACACGTCATTGACCTTGTCAAACCCACACAAAGAGTAAAGGGCGCATAATATGAAATGTGGTGCCATATTTGGAAAGAATGAACAGTAGGAAAGTCTTTTGCTGCAACACATAGCTTGAGACCTAGTCTTTTGAATGAGTTGGTTGAAGGTAGTCAACTTAGATTACAATTAGGAAACCTGCAAGCTGCATTTTCTTACTTTAAACTTTGTTTTCAACAAGATGAAGTTGACTCATTCCCAATTGTGAAGCTAGATTGCGTAGGTGTTTGCAAGTTAGAGTTTTTAGTAGCCACATCTCTCTCCATGAGCTTCGTCGATGCATTTGAATACAAAGGTGGAAAATTTAAAAGCTTAATTGTAGCATTAAGATGCTTAGATTTTTGTATAAATAGGAGCATTCTGTCTAACTTTGGTTACACTTTTCCAAGTTGATTTCTTCATTTGTTGTTTTGTTGTAGTTTTTTGTGCAGGAATATTTTAGAGAGCATTTGTGAATAGGAGAGTAGTTTGAGCATTTGCAATTGTTGAGAGTTTGTTTATGAGAAGAAGAGTTGTTTTGTGCATTAACAGTTGTTGAGAGTTTGTTTGTGAGAGGCTAGAGATTGGTAATAGGCTGAGTCTTGAAGGAGTAGCAAGTGAATTTGAGGAGGTTGAGCTTGGAAACTAGTTTTGTTAGTTGGGCTATATATTTCCAGGCATGTTGATTTCTATCACTCTATTCTTTATGTTTAAATGTTAATTGTTAGAGATTGTCATTGTTTGGGAAAGGATGATTTAATGCATGTTATGTTGTTTTTATGAACTTGGTTTATTTATTTACTTTGGATAAGTTTTCATGATTCATGAAAGAATCTAGTTTTGATGAAAACCCGTTATAGGGATATACATATATATACTATATATATTAGGTTTTGAGTGGTTATGTTGTTATTAGGAACTATACTAAGTTAAGACTATATGAATGATTACTTAAGTTGTAAAGTATGAAATATGTTTATGCTTTGAAATACTTTGGTAGGAATGTTGGTTTGAATATGGGTTGATATCTCGATTATTCCTGGGGTTAGGATAATCAATGGGAAAGGGTGTAACCTAGTTAGTCAATATGCCATGTCATCATCTTTTTATAGGAATGTATGTTATAGTATGAATGGTCAATTACCAAATCGAGCTAAGGGTGGGTGAACATATGACCTACACTTGAAGTACTAGGTGTTGAATTCTTTGGTCAAAGTAGTGTAAGTAGCCATTGTTTACACTGCGAGTTCACTATGGTCCAGGGATGCAAATTAGGCAGGGAATGTCATACATGTAGGTTGTAGCCAATGTATGATAGCTCTAGATGTGTAGGACATAAAACCATGCTCAAGAAGGCTAGTATTATGAGGTTACCAAACCAATATCTTCGTTGAAGGGTAGGGCCATCTTACTAGTTAGGTAGATGTGAAGGGGACCGGAATTGATGAATATGTAAATATATGTGTTTAAATATGGATATTAAAATAATTATATATATATATATAGAGAAAATTGGTACCTTAATGGGTAGCACACTTCTATTAAAAGAAAAAAGAAATTACACATATCATAAAACCTGCTTAGCTAAGATCCATCCAAATTACACTTTTGTTAGCCTTTCCACCATAGAATCTAGCAAAACTTCCTTGTTTGCTGCTACATACTCCAAGAAGATGGACAGATCTTTTTCCAACACTGTTGTAATGAAGAAATCCACCACTTGTATTTTATGGTGAGCACGAGTTTTCTCCACATCTATTACACTGCACACGAACCCTTCAACTAGCCACTCCTCACTTGCTGCTAATGCCATAGTGGCTGCCTCCTTATGCACATCAACCAACAGATTCACACATTTCCTAACAATCTCCTTGCTTTTGGTCAAGTACAACATATTGGTGAAAAAATATCCCAGCATTATTCCATTATGCAAGTGATCCCCCTTCAATCTATGAGCCCCAATCACTTTCATTATTGCATCAACCAGTTCGTTTGCTGGAATTTTAAAGAGGCGTGATATCTGGGCTTTATAGGTTTCTAGAATATCTTCCTTGTATTCAACTCTTCCTGTTGAGATCCTATAACATCTGCATTCGGCCAAAACTTCAACCGCTATCTTTACCTACTTGCACAACCTTGCTTCAACCCTTCACCGACGCCTAGCCATTCATCCAACATGCATAAATAGAGAATTTTGAAAGAGAGCCTATACGACCTTCTAGCAAAATCTCCTTTTGAGGAAGGGTGAACCAAAGTGTTTGGCAAGCCATTATGGTACAAAGCCTATAGAGCTCTTCTTTACACTATCAAACCAGTAGCTATAAACCAAAACGGATTTGCTAGGATGATTTTTTGTCCATGTCAAGCCCACGACAAGACTTCAAGAGGCCACGTTGAGACACCTTCTTCCAAAATAGACCAAACCGGTGACCCATTAGACGACCACAACTACATCTTCCAGGATTTCCCATGAACCAATATTATTTGAGTCTTTCATCCTTACAACCTGGTAAACTGCCACATTTGCCAATGCGTCAGCTAGAGAATTTTCTTCCCTAAACACATGGCCTATTGAGTAGTTCTCTAAGAGATCCAACAAATGAGTTATTTTGTCAACCCAACATGAAATTTTCCAACTTGGAACATTACACATGCTTACTGCCCGAACAACCACCTCAAAATTGCCTTCAATATCAAGCCCCAACAGATTTTTTATCTACATAAAATTTTAACCCTTCATAGAGCGCAACTGCTTCCACATTATTATTTGAGCCATCATGTATCTTTATTGATGTAGCCCACACCACCACCCCTTCATAATCCCTTATCAGGAAGGCGACACTAGAGAGCCCCGAGTTACCCTTCGAGGCCCCGTCAAAGTTCAGCTTTGACCTTCCTCTTTGCGGGAGCAACCACCTCACCCCTTCCTGCCTTAGATTTTGCTTCATTAGATGGGCATTTCTATTCTTGATCAATGACCACTGTTTTTCCATTAGCCTGTCCAATTTGGAGAAATACTTGAACCTACAATTTTGAGACACGACGTTGAAATGCTGCGAGATTCCATATTCAACCTTTTGTTTGACCACAAGCACATCTAAGTATTTTCCATTGAAAATTTTGTTGTTACGCTCGTACCACAACTACCAAACCACCATTGCAGGTGCCTCCTACCACAAGCCAAATATGCAGAACTTGAATTCAACTATGGTCAGGAATTAAATACCACTTTGACATCATGTTGAAAAGGACCTTGCCACCCCAGCTTCTCACAAACAAAATGCCAACAACTCTGTGCAAAGACACACCCAAGCAACAAGTGATTTGTTGTTCCTCCACCACCTCACATAACAAGCACCTAAATGGTCTAGCCAAACCTATCCACATCAATCTTTCACCTGTTAGGATTTGGCCATGCATAGTCATCCACGCGAATGCTCTAACCTTTGAGAGAAAAAAAATTCCCCAAAGAAGATATTTTGGCCATTCTTCTTCAACATGTTCCCTTTTTAGTACCTTGTATCCAATCCTAGCTGAAAAATCACCTAATTTCACAGCACACCAACTTAGAGAATCCCTTTCTCCTGTGAAAGATACAAACCTTTTACTTAGTTCTTCAAGCAATTGCATCCTTACACCACCTTCCAGCATTTCAAAAAAAATCAATTCAAAGTCCCATATTCAACATTCCCTTCTCAAATTTACAAACGATGCCACACACTCTCCATACTTCAAACAGGTCAAGTGGATAGCCTCTTCTACATTTGGAAAGGAGTCCAAAAGACCATAAACATTCCATGATTCATGCCATAAGGACGCCCTCAATCCATCCTTGATTATCAATGAGAGGTGATTAGTTATCAAATTTTATTTCTTACCACAAAGTTCCACAATGCAAAACCTCTTTGAGGGTTGGCAAATGTGAATATCCTCTCGGGCTCTCTTGAATCTAGATACTTCACTTTCAGGATTTTAGACCACTATGCCTCCAAGTTTTTGAAGATGCGCCAAGCCAAATTTGTGCCAAAAGCCTCATTTTGGAGCTTCAAATCCTTAACTCCCGCTCCCCCCGCCTCTTTTAGTTTTAGTAAAGTATCCCAACCAATCAACGGAATCCACTCTCTTTCCTACGCTCCATCCCAAACAAGTTTGTTTGACATGTTGTTAGACGTTTAACCACATTTCTTAGCATCTCCAAACAAGCCATCAAATAAATCGGTATGGCCGCTACCACCACTTTAACCATTGTAAGATGACCTGCTAGCGTAAGCCAACACCCTTTCCACGAGTCCACCTTTTTTTTGCATTTATTCAACGACTCATCTCGTAGACTTGCTTTTATTTGACCTTCAAACAATGGGATGCCTAAATATTTTTTTGTTAGCTTTCCTTTATTGAATCCAAGAATATTTAAAATACGTCATCGAGTTACTTTACATGTGTTGAAGAAGAACACACAAGATTTTTTTGTGTTCACCTTTTAGCCTGCCTCAATTTCAAACACATCTATCACTTCCTTCATCACCCTTGATTCTTCCTCCAAGGCTTTGCCAAAGAATAAGGTGTCATCCACAAAAAATTGATGTGTTACAATTGGAGAATCAGGGGCAAGCTCCACCCCCTTCCATTGGTTGTACCTGTGCTTGCTCGAAATATATATGCTAAAAGGATCTGTCATAATTGTGAAGAGGAAAGGTGAGATTGGATCTCCTTGCCTTAACCCTCTCACCCCATAGAAAAATCCACAAGGATTACCATTTATCATAACCAAATATCTTGGCGTTGATATATAGCAGAACACCCATTTCAACAAGTTTTGTCCAAATCCCATTCTCTCCATTTTTTTGATCACGACATGCCATTGAACCTTGTCATAGGCCTTGCTTAATTCCAATTTCACCAACATACCTTCCTTATTCAATTTCTTCAGAGAGTGCACGATGCCATGAGCCACAATTATCCCATTAGTAATATTCCTGCCTAGAACAAATCCACTTTGTTCCAAGGACAGCACCTTCGGTAGAACAATTTTCAATCAATTCACCATTACCTTCGTGATTATTTTATATATTGTGTTACATAGCGAGATAGGTCTAAAGTTAGCAAAATTTTCACAAGCTTCTTTCTTCAAGATTAACGCTATGTTTGTGTTATTTAGATATTTCAAAATTGTTAATTTCCTTTGCGATTCCTCCACCACCCCTACCACCTAAGTATTGAAAAACTCTCACCCAACTTGATTAAATAATGAGTTGAAGCCATCCGGCCCTAGTGATTTCTCCGATTGAAGGTCAAAAACAACCTTCTTCACTTCTTCTTGAGTAACTTTTTCCTCTAGCATTCCATTATCCTCCCGTGTTACCATCCTTTGGATTCCATCGAGTATGTCAAGGGATAAGTTGTTTGCCGACCCTGCCCCTCCCAACAGATTCTCAAAGAAAGCAACACCTAGCCTCTGAATATCCTCTTCACCTTGAAACATTGATTTGTTTTCATCTTTAATTTCACTGATTTTGTTCCAACTTTGCTTTATCTTTGTTGTATGATGGAAAAATTTGGTATTTAAATCTCCTTCAGCCATGTTTCACGTGATTTTGTGCACCAATAACATTCTTCTCGAGCCATAACCTCATTATACTCTTCAAGCAACTTTCTTTCTTCCTGAAATTCTACATTTGTCATAGCATATTTTATTACTTTTTCCCCTAGCACTTCAATTTCACTTTCTAGCCTTTTCTTTTCTTCAAAAATATTTTTGAAAACATTTTTATTCCATATTTTTAGTTTCTCTTTCATCCTACACAATTTTTTGTGGAATACAAACATTTTTGTGCCTTTCCATTGTATTGGCTCATTCCACCAAGTTTTCATTAAATCTACCACCCCCTCCTTCCTCAACCACATTTTTTGAAATTTAAATTGTCCCTTTGTTTGTTTTTTCTCCATTTCCACCTGAAGCTCCACCAGAAAATAATCCGAAATGAAATTGGGTCTCACCGAAGCCTTCAAAGGGTTATCAATCTACAACCTATCTTCTAAAACTAGAAATCTATCTAGTGTCTCTGCAATGTTAGTGAAACCAAACCTTCTATTGTTCCATGTGAAAACACCATTGGTTGTTTTAACATCAATTAAATTGGTAGTTTCTACGAATTTGGAAAAATATTTTTGAGACTAGGACGCTTTCCTAATTCCACCACTTTTTCACTTAAATCTATGATTGCATTAAAGTCCCCCCTATTATCGTGCTTTCTTGATCTAATTCTTTTATTAAGGCTCCCCATAATTCCTTTTTCTCTTTTGATTTTATGGGGCCATAAATATTGAACAATTTAAAAACTTTTGCATTAGCTAGGATTTTTACCTTTGCTTTCATCCAATTTTGATTTTTTGAGGTTATCTCCACTTCTACACTATTTGGGTTCCAAAGCATGCCAAGAACACTTGTTGGGTCCACCACCGTCATGAAATCACCTTTCCAATTTTTATAGGCTTTTAGGAAAAAAATTTCCTACTTTTCTCCTAGTTTTGTTTCTTGAAGTAAAATCACTTCTATCTTTTGGATTTCCAACTAGCGCTTGACCAGTCGCCTTTTGTTAGGGGCATTTAAACCCCTAACATTCCAAGTGAGGATCCTCATTTAAATCCAAGGGAGGGGCATGCTCCCTTGGATCTTGTCATGTAAGTCTTGATTGAAGGTTGGTTGCCTTTTTGGGCCTCTTCCTCACATTTTTGTTTCAACTACTTTCTCCCAAATTTTGAAGATGAGGCCTTCGTAGTCTGGCTAATATGGCATTCCTCAAGAATATCTATACCATCTTCCTCCCTTCTATGAACTGAATTACCACCATACGAGAAAACATCTTCCAAATCGTCTTTCTGCATTAGGAACTCCAACATTAATGGTGGAATTTGAGGAATCACCTCTCTTTCCTCAATTTGATCATTATGCTAAAAAAAAACCGTTTGTAACAGTTCGAACAACACCATTTCCCTATTGTTGGCAGAATGGTTTTCTTCCATCCTACCATCTCTCTCCTCAACTTCGTTCTATTTGTATTTTGTTGTACCTTTTCTCACCACATACTTCTCTTTGGTCTTGGAAAGCGCTTACAGCCTGCCTCGCGATTCTGTCTTCTACATTTCACATAGAAGAAGGCCGATTTTTCAATTTACAATTGTTGTTTCCATATCTCCTCCCCATTTTTCCACATTATTTCTTTTGGAATTTCTTTTATTGTCAAGATCTTCAATCTTGCATAAATCAACGATTCACCATTTCTCATATCTATATCTAATACATGCCCAATTGAATCCCCAATTTGTTTTAAATAGTTTCCTAACCAATACTCAAATGGAAGGTTATAGAGTTTGATCCAAAATGGTCCCTCTAGGGGATTAAATTCTAGAGGGATGAAGTTATTCCTCCATTTCTGCAAGAGCAAATATGAATTATCATTCCTCCAACCCCATTTTTCTAGAATTTTGTTTCTCGTTGCTTCTTCCTTGAATACAACCATGAAGAAACCTTTTGGAACTTAATTGATGATTGGTTCACAACTCTAGTTGATCGTTACCCAATCCTCTATCTCTTTTCTCGTAAGTCTCTTGCCTAGAAAACAGGTTATAATGACTATTTTTTCAAAATGCTTTACATCATTCGCCACAGTGTTAGTGACATTGATTTCTTGGCACTAACAACAATGTTGGTTCGCTGCTGATTCTTCCTTTCCATTGCTCGCGACATTCTCCTGCACAACCCAACTAGATCACTCTGCCATCAAAATATAATTATTATATATATATATATATATGTTTGATTGGCAGAGTATATGTTTAATAAATAATGTGAATATAAGTATATGTATATATATATATATATATCTATATATATATAATATTGTTGAGTATTCAAAAGTATATTGAAATAGATTTAAGTGCATAAGTAAGTGCTGCCATGAATTATGAATTGGCTGAGTTTGAGGTCGCGCGCATGTACAAGCACATATGATACTTAGTCTTATGCATTTAAACAACACATAAAGTAAGGTGTTCAATCAAACCATATGCAAAGAGTATGGAATGCAACACATCGTTGACCTTGTCAAACCCACACAAAGAGTAAAGGGTGCACAATATGAAATGTGGTGCCATATTTGGAAAGAATGAGTAGTAGGAAAGTCTTTTCCCGCAACACATAGCTGAGACCTAGTCTTTTGAATGAGTTGGTTGAAGGTAGTCAACTTAGATTATAATTAGGAAACCTATAAGTTGCATTTTCTTAGTTTAAACTTTGTTTTCAACAAGATAAAGTTGAAAAGTTGACTCATTCCCAACTGTGAAGTTAGACTGTGTAGGTGTTTGAAAGTTAGAGTTTTTAGTAGCCACATCTCTCTCCATGAGCTTAGTTGATGCATTTGAATAGGAAGGTGGAAGATTTAGAAGCTTAATTGTAGCATAAAAATGCTTAGATTTTTGTATAAATAGGAGCATTCTCTCTACCTTTGGTTACACTTTTCCAATTTGATTTCTTCATTTGTTGTTTTGTTGTAGTATTTTGTAAAAGCATATTTTAGAGAGCTTTTGTGAATAGGAGATTAGTTTGAGCATTTACAATTTTTGAGAGTTTGTTTATGAGAAGAAGAGTTGTTTTGTGCATTAACAATTGTTGAGAGTTTGTTTGTGAGAGGCTAGAGATTGGTAATAGGCCGAGTCTTGAAGGAGTAGCAAGTGAATTTGAGGAGGTTGAGCTTGGAAACCAGTTTTGTTAGT
This sequence comes from Sequoia sempervirens, assembly GCA_007258455.2. NCBI lineage: Eukaryota > Viridiplantae > Streptophyta > Pinopsida > Cupressales > Cupressaceae > Sequoia > Sequoia sempervirens. The sequence continues at coordinate 45,016 of VDFB02271125.1, read as the reverse complement.
TGGGCTATATATTTCTAGGCATGTTGATTTCTATCACTCTATTCTTTATGTTTAAATGTTAATTGTTAGAGATTGTCATTGTTTGGGAAAGAATAATTTAATGCATGTTATGTTGTTTTTATGAACTTGGTTTATTTCTTTACTTTAGATAAGCTTTCATGATTCATGTAAGAATCTAGTTTTGATGAAAACTCGTTATAGGGATATACATATATATACTATATATATTAGGTTTTGAGTGGTTATGTTGTTATTAGGAACTATACTAAGTTAAGACTATATGAATGATTACTTAATTTGTAAAGTATGAAATATGTTTATGGTTTGAAATACTTTGATAGGAATGTTGGTTTGAATATGGGTTGATAGCTCGGTTATTCTTGGGGTTAGGATAATCCATGGGAAAGGGTGTAACCTAATTAGTCAATTGTTCCATGCCATCATCTTTTTATAGGAATGTATGTTATATTATAAATGGTCAATTACCAAATTGAGCTAAGGGTGGGTGAACATACGACCTACACTCAAAGTATTAGGTGTTGAATTCTTTGGCCAAAGTAGTGTAAGTAGCCATTATTTACACTGTGAGTTCACTACGGTCCAAGGATGCAAACTAGGCAGGGAATGTCATACATGTAGGTTGTAGCCAATGTATGATAGCTCTAGCTTTGTAGGACACAAAACCATGCTCAGGAAGGCTAGTATTATGAGGTTACCAAACCAATCTCTTCATTGAAGGGTAGGGCCATCTTACTAGTTAGGTAGATGTGAAGGGGACCGCAATTGATGAATATGTAAATATATGTGTTTAAGTATGGATATTATAATAATGCTATATGAATATATTATATATATATAGGGAAAATTGGTACCTTAGTGGGTAGCACACTTCTATTAAAAGAAAAAAGAAATTACATATATCAAAAAACTTGTTCAGCCAAGATCCATCCAAATGGTTGAGCCACACACCGAAACAACACACACTACACAAACAAGTTACATGCACACAAAAAATGATTACTCAACACAAGAGAGAACAATGATAACACTGAGACCAAGATCTGTCCACCTTTCCACCATAGAATCTAGCAAAACTTTGTTATTTTCTGCTACATACTCCAAGAAGATTGCAGATCTTTTTCCAACACTGTTGCAATGAAGAAATCCACCGCTTCTCTCATTTTAGGGTGAGCACGAGTCTTCTCCACATCTTTGAAACTACACACAAAGCCTTTAGCTAGCCACTACTCAATGCTAATGCCATAGTGGCTGCCTCCTTATGCACATCAACCAACAAATTCACACATTTCCCAACAATCTCCTTACTTTTGGTTGAGTACAACATATTGGTGAAAAAATATCCCAGCATTATTCCATCATGCAAGTGATCCTCCTTCAATCTATGATCTCCAATCACTTTCATTATCGCATCAACTTGCTTGTTTGTTGGAATTTTAAAGAGGCATGATATTTGGGCTTCGTAGGTTTCCTGAATATCTTCCTCGTATTTGCCTCTTCTTGCCGACATCCTGTAACATCTACATAGGGCCAAAAATTCAACCACCATCTTTACCTTCTTGCACATCCCCACTTTAACCCTTCATCGACGCCTAGCCATTCATCCGACAGGCATAAATAGAGAATTTTGAAAGAGAGCCTATGCAACCTTCTAGCATAATCTCCTTTTGAGGAAGGGTGAACCAGATTGTTTGGCAGTCCATCATGATACAGAGCCTATAGAGCTCTTGTTTACATTATCGAACCAACAACTATAAACCAAAATTGATCTGCTAGGATGATTTTATGTCCATGCCAAGCACACGATAAGACTTCAAGAGGTCACGTTGAGACACCTTCTTCCAAAATAGACCAAACATGTGACCCATTAGTTGGCCACAACTACATCTACCAGGATTTCCCACAAACCAAGATTATCTGAGCCTTTCATCCCTACAACCTGGGAAACTGCTGCATTTTCCAACGTGCTAGCTAGAGAATTTGCTTCCCTAAACACATGGCCTATTAAGTAGTTCTCTAAGAGATCCAACAAAGGAGTTATTTTTCAATCCAACATGAAAGCTTACAACTTGAAGCATGATGCATGCTTACTTCCTGAACAACCACCTCAGAATTGCCTTCAATTTCAAGCCCCAACAGATTTTTATCTACACAAAATTTTAACCCTTCATAGAGTGCAACCACTTTCGCATCATTATTTGAGTCATCCTGTAGCTTTATTGATGTAGCCCACACAACCACCCCTTCACAATCCCTTATCACAAAGCCAACACCGAAGGGCCCCGGGTTACCCTTCGAGGCCCCAACAAATTTTAGCTTAAACCTTCCTCTTGGAGGGAGCAACCACCTCACCCCTTCCCACCTTAGATTTTGCTTCATTAGGTGGGCATTTCTATTCTTGATCAACGACCACTATTTTTCCATCAGCCTGTCCCATTTGGAGAAATACCTAAACCTAAAATTTTGAGACACTACATTGAAATGCTTTGAGATTCCATATTCAACCTTTTGTTTGACCACAAACACATCTGAGTATTTCCCATTGAAAATTATGTTGTTACGCTTGCGCCACAACTGCCAAACCACCATTGCAGGCGCCTCCTGCCACAAGCCAGCATATGCAGAACCCGAATTGAACTATGGCCAGGAATTAAATACCGCTTTGACATCATGCTGAAAAGGACCTTGCCACCCCAACTTCTTGCAAACAAAATTCCAAGAACTCTGTGCAAAGACACACCCAAGCAGCAAGTGATTTATTGTTTCCTCCACCACCTCACATAACGAGCAACCAAACAGTCCAACCAAACCTATCTACATCAGTATTTTTCCTATCAAGATTCGGCGGTGCATAGCCATCCAGGCAAATGCTCCAACCTTCAAGAGAACAAATTTTCCCCATAGAAGATCTTTTGGCCATTCTTCTTCAACAAGTTCCCTTTTTAGTACCATGTATCCAATCCTAGCCTAAAAATTTCCTAATTTCGCAACACACCAACTTAGAGAATCCCTTTCTCTTGTGAAAGATACAAACCTTTTACTTAGTTCTTCAAGTAGTTGCGTCCTTACACCACCTTCCAACATTGCAATTTTTTTCCATTTGAACTCCCATCTTCCCCTTTCCCTTCTCAAATTTACAAACGATGCCACACACTCTCCATACTCCAAAGAGGTCAAGTGGATAACCTCTTCTATATTTGGCAAGGATTCCAAAGGAGCATAACCATTCCATGAGTCATGCCATAAGGACGCCCTCGATCCATCCTTGATTATCCATGAGAGGTGATTAGTTATCAGCTTTCTGCTTCTTACCACAAAGTTCCACAATGTAGAACCTCTCTGAGGGTTGGCGATTGTGAATATTGTAGAGTCTAAGCTAATATTTTGTAGACTTGGTGAAGGTCACTCAATTTAGAGGGTCAAGTAACTGAATATTCCACTTGACACTACTTAAGACTACATTAAATCATCAACCAAGGTGCATAAGCTTATGATGGTGCAGAATTATATATGCCTTCATGGACTCAAACTACCTAAACTACCCTTCTAAAGTTATTCTAGTTGTTGGAAATTCACAAAATCTGTAAAACATTAAAAGTATAACTAAAACTTAGTTGCTACGGATACCTATAGTAAAGGCTGTAACCGAACTATTGCCAATGAAATGATACCATGTTAACTGAAAACCTGATTAAGATTACTAACTCAACTAAACTGTCCTCCAAATTTTTACTAGTAATTATTACATGCATGTTCCTAAGCATTCACTTGCAATAAGCAAGAAATGAAATCTCAGTTAGTCTTGCACACAATTCATGAATAATAGTAAACTAATATTAACTATCAATAGAAATAAATAACTGAAAGATGAAGTGAAGAACAATACCCTGAGTAGCCTACTCAAGTAACTGTTCCCACTTAACTAAACTCAATCTAATGAATAGATTTCATGCATCTCATGAATTAATCTCCATTTATTGTATAAGATGAAAGATCACAAAATACTCTTACACAAACTAGATTTAACCATTTTGTAGATTCATGTTTCAATTGGAAATCACACATAGTATAAACTATGAACAACCAACTAAGTAAACTACAAACTCAACCAATAGTTATATACAAACCAAGGGAGTCTTTATTGAAAGCAACAACTTTAACTGAAATCAATTCCACTCCTAGATATCTAGAGTGTGGATTCAAGATTTGGAATTATTCAATCCTATAATTGCAAAGAAATAGAACCCTATCAAACTAGAACTCTATAAAAACATATTACATTCAATCATACATCCATTTGTCGAAGTTCCAAATCAGAAAGACCTCTTCTTCAACAATTATTAACTATTTATGATATCATGTGTTCTATCTTCATTAAATTCCTTCAACCAATAATCACCATGTTCAACTGTTTCTGCAGCTTCCCCTATTTTGGTATTCAATGCTCCCTTTTGCTATGGGTTCATCCCACAACGATTGTTCTTTTTGCTAAAAACAAGTTAGTTGAACAAAATACATACACAAGGATAACCATCATAATTAAACATAACTTTCCATCAACATTTCCATGCACATATTCATATAAACCATTTTTAATGCTAATATATTAAACCATAATTCCATCACCATGTTATTGGGTCTTAGGTTTGTATAATGGATACAAAAATGATAATATGATATGGAATATTGTTAGGAAGTGTGTTTAAAAGTATCTTAAAGTCTGTATAAAACCAACAAAAAATAAACTATTATCTAGACCTATCAAATATCCTCTCGGGCTCTCTTGAATCTAGATATTTCGATTTCAAGATTTTAGACCATCATACTTGTGGATATTTGAAGATGTACCAAGCCAACTTTGCACCAAAAGCCTCATTTTGGAGCTTCAAATCCTTAACTCCCACTCGCCCTGCCTCTTTTGGTTTTAGTAGAGTATCCCAACCAATCAACGGAATCCACTCTCTCTCCTGCGCTCCATCCCAAACAATTTTTCTTTGATAGGCCGTTAGAAGTTTAACCACCTTTCTCAGCATCTCCAAACAAGCCATCAGATAAATCAGTTTGGATGCTACCATTGCTTTAACCATTGTAAGATGAACTGCTAGCGTAAGCCAACGCCCTTTCCATGAGTCCACCTTATTTTTGTATTTATTCAATGACTCCTCCCATAGACTTGCCTTTATTTGACCTTCAAATAATGGGACGCCTAAATATTTTGTTGGCAGCCTTCCTTTATTGAATCCTAGAATATTTAAAATACGTTGTCGAGTTACTTTTCACATGTTGAAGAAGAAAACACAAGATTTTTCTGCATTCACCTTTTGGCCTGCCTCAATTTCAAACACATCTATCACCTCCTTCATTACCCTTGTTTCTTCCTATGAGTTTTTTTTAAAGAACAAGGTGTCATCCACGAAAAATTGATGTGTTACAATTGGAGAATCAGGGGCAAGCTCCACCCCCTTCCATCGGCCGCACTTGTGCTTGCTCAAAATATATCTACTAAAAGGATCCATCAAAATTGCGAAGAGGAAAGGCAAGATTGGATCTCCTTTCCTTAACCCTCTCGCCCCACAGAAAAAACCACAAGTATTGCCATTTATCATAACCGAATATCTTGGCATCGATATACAACAGAACACCCATTTCAACCAATTTTGTCCAAATCCCATTCTCTCCATTGTTTTGAAAAGGACGTGCCATTGAACCCTATCATAGACCTTTCTTAAGTCCAATTTCACCAGCATACCTTCCTTATTCAATTTCTTCACAGAGTGCATGACTTCATGAGCCACAATTATCCCATAAGTGATATTCATGACTGGAACAAATCCACTTTGTTCTAAAGACACCACCTTCGACAAAACAATTTTCAATCGATTTGTCATTACCTTCATGATTATTTTATATATTGTGTTACATAGCGAGATAGGTCAAAAGTTAGAGAAAGTTTCACAAGCTTCTTTCTTCGGGATTAACGCTATGTTTGTGTTATTTAGATCTTTCAAAATTATTGATTTCCTTTGTGATTCCTCCACCACCCCTACCACCTCAGTACTCAAAAACTCCCAGCCAACCTAATAAAATAATGCGTTGAAGCCATTTGGCCCTTGCGATTTCTCCAATTGAAGGTCAAAAACAACCTTCTTCACTTCTTCTTGAACAAATTTTTCCTCCAACATTTCATTATCCTCCCGCTTTACCAACCTTTAGATGCCATCAAGTATGTTGAGGGATAAGTTGTCTACTGACCCCACCCCTCCTAGCAGATTCTCAAGGAAAGCAACACCTAGCCTCTGAATATCCTCTTCACCTTGAAACACTAATCCATTTTCATCTTCAATTTCACTAATTTTGTTCCAACTTTGCTTTATCTTTGTGGTATGATGAAAAATTTTGTATTTAAATCTCCTTCCTTCAGCCACGTTTCACGTGAATTTGTGTGCCAATATCATTCTTCTCGAGCTAGAACCTCATTATACTCTTCAAGCAGCTTTCTTTCTTCCTAAAATTCTACATTTGTCATAGCATCTTTTATTACTTTTTCCCCTAGCACTTCAAATTCACTTTCCAACCTTTTCTTTTCTTCAAAAATATTTTTGAAAACATTTTTATTCCATATTTTTAGTTTCTCTTTCATCCTACACAGTTTTTTGTGGAATACAAACATTTTCATGCCTTTCCATTGTATTGGCTCATTCCACCAGGTTTTCATTAAATCTTCCAACCCCTCCTTCCTGAGCCACATTTTTTGAAATTTAAATTGCCCCTTTTTTTTTCTACATTTCCACCTGAAGCTCCACCAAAAAGTGATCCAAAATGAAAATGGGTCTCACCAAAGCCTTTAGAGGGTTATCAACCTGCAACCAATCTTTCGAAACTAGAAATCTATCTAGTCTCTCTATAATCTTAGTGAAACTAGAACTTCTATTGTTCCATGTGAAAACACCATTGGTTGTTTTAACATCAATTAAATTGGTAGTTTCTACAAATTTGGAAAAATATTTTTGAGACCGGGACACTTTCCTAATTCCACCACTTTTTTCACTTAAATCTATGATTGCATTAAAGTCACCCCTATTATCATGCTTTCTTGATCTAATTCTTTTATTAAGGCTCCCCATAATTTCTTTTTCTCTTATGATTTTATGGGCTTATAAATATTGAACAATTTAAAAACTTTTGCATTGGCTAGGAATTTTACCTTTGCTTTCATCCAATTTTGATTTTTTGAGGTTATCTCCACTTCTACACTATTTGGGTTCCAAAGCATTCCAAGACCACCTGTCGAGTTTTGGATTTCCAACTGGCGCTTGACCAGTTGCCTTTTGTTAGGGGTTTTTAAGCCCCTAACATTCCAAGTGAGGATCCTCATTTTCATCAAAGGGAGGGGAATGCTCCCTTGGATCTTGTCATGTAAGTCTTGATTGAAGGTTGGTTGCTTTTTTGGGCCTCTTCCTCACGTTTTTGTTTCAACGACTTTCTCCCAAATTTTGAAGACGAAGCCTTCACAGTCTGGCTAATATGACATTCCTCAAGAATATCTACACCATCTTCCTCCTTGTTGTGAACCAAATTTCCACCATCCGAGAAAGCATCTTCCAAATCATCTTTTTGCATTGGGAAGTCCAACATTAATGGTGGAATTTGAGGAATCACCTCTCTTTCCTCAATTTGATCATTATGCTTCAAAAAAACCGTTTGTAATGGTTCGAACAACACCATTTCTCTATTTCCAGTAGAATGGTTTTCTTCCATCTTGCCATCTCTCTCCTCAACTTCATTTATATTTGTATTTTGTTGTATATTTTCTCACCAAATACTTCTCTTTGGTCTTGGAAAGCGCTTATAGCCTGCCTCGTTGTGATTTTGGCTTCTGCATTTCAGACAGAAGATCAGTTTTTCAGTTTCCAATTGTTGTTTCCATACCTCATGCCCATTTTTCAACATTATTTTTTTTGAAATTTCTTTTATTGTCAAGATATTCAATCTTGCATAAATCAACGATTCACCATTTCTCATATCTATATCTAATACACGCCCAATTGAATCCCCAATTTGTTTGAAATAGTTTCCTGACCAATACTCAAATGGAAGGTTATAGAGCCTGATCCAGACTGGTCCCTCTGGGGGATTAAATTCTAGAGGGTTGAAGTTCTTCCTCCATTTTTGCAAGAACAAATATGAATTATCATTCCTCCAACCCCCTTTTTCTAGAATTTTGTTTCTCGTTGCTTCTTCCTTGAATACAACCACGGAGAAACCTTTTGGCATGTAATTGTTGATCGGTTCACAATTCCAATTGACCGTTTCCCAATCCTCTATCTCTTTTCTCGCAAGTCTCTTGCCCATAAAATGGGCTATAATGGTCATTTTTTCAAAATGTTCTACATCATTCGCCATAGTGTTAGTGACATCGATTTCTTGGCACTGACAACAATGTTGGTTTGCTGTTGATTCTTCCTTTCCATTGCTCGTGCCATTATCTTGCAAAACCCTATCAGATCACTTTGCCATCAAAATATAATTTATATATATATATATATATATATATATTAATATATATGTATATGATTATGTTATTATAAATTTATATACATACATATTAATATACGTATATAAATATATAATATATATAATTATTTTAGTATATGTTTATATATATATGTTTGATTGGCAAAGTATATATTTAATAAATCATGTGAATATGAGTATATGTATATATATATATATATATTATAAGAGTTATAATATATATATATAATATTGTTGAGTATTCAAAAGTATATTGAAATAGATTTAAGCGCATAAGTGTTGCCATGATTATGAATTGGCCAAGTTTGAGGCCGCGCGCATACAAGTACATATGAGACTTAGTCTTATGCCTTTAAATCAGCGCATAAAGTAAGGTGAATCAAATCATATGCAAAGAGTATGGAATGCAACACGTCACTAACCTTGTCAAACCCACACAAAGAGTAAAGGGCACACAATATGAAATGTGGTGCCATATTTGGAAAGAATGAGCAGTAGGAAAGCCTTTTGTTGCAACACATAGCTAGAGACCTAGTCTTTTGAATGGGTTGGCTGAAGGTAGTCAACTTAGATTACAATTAGGAAACCTGCAAGCTGCATTTTTTGATTTTAAACTTTGTTGTCAAGATGAAGTTGACTCATTCCCAACTATGAAGTTGGACCGTGTAGGTGTTTGCAAGTTAGAGTTTTTAGTAGCCACATCTCTCTCCATGAGCTTAGTCGATGCATTTGAATAGGAAGGTGGCATATTTAGAAGCTTAACTGTAGCATTAAGATACTTAATTTTTTTTATAAATAGGAGCATTCTCTCTACCTTTGGTTACACTTTTCCAATTTGATTTCTTTATTTGTTGTTTTGCTATAGTTTTTTGTGCAAGCATATTTTAGAGAGCTTTTGTGAATAGAAGAGTAGTTTGAGCATTTGCAATTGTTGAGAGTTTTTTTACAAGAAGAAGAGTTGTTTTGTGCATTAAAAACTATTGAGAGTTTGTTTGTGAGAGGCTAGAGATTGGTAATAGGCTGAGTCTTGAAGGAGTAGCAAGTGAATTTGAGGAGGTTGAGCTTGGAAACCAGTTTTGTTAGTTGGGTTATATATTTCTAGGTAGGTTGGTTTCTATCACTCTATTCTTTATGTTTAAATGTTAATTGTTAGAGATTGTCATTGTTTGGGAAAGAATAATTTAATGCATGTTATGTTATTTTCATGAACTTGGTTTATTTCTTTACTTTGGATAAGCTTTCATGATTCATGAAAGAATCTAGTTTTGATGAAAACCCATTATAGGGATATACATATATATACTATATATTAGGTTTTGAGTGGTTATGTTGTTATTAGGAACTATACTAAGTTAATACTATATGAATGATTACTTAGGTTGTAAAGTATGAAATATGTTTATGCTTTGAAATACTTTTGTAGGAATTTTGGTTTGAATATGGGTTGATAGCTCAGTTATTCCTTGGCTTAGGATAATCCATGGGAAAGTGTGCAACCTAGTTAGTCAATATGGCATGTCATCATCTTTTTATAGGAATGTATGTTATATTATGAATGTTCAATTACCAAATTGAACTAAGTGTGGGTGAACATACAGCCTACACTCGAAGTTCTAGGTGTTTAATTCTTTGGCCAAAGTAGCGTAAGTAGCCATTGTTTACACTACGAGTTCACTATGGTTCAGGGATGCAAACTAGGTAGGGAAATGTCATACATGTAGGTTGTATCCAATGTATGATAGCTCTAGATTTGTAGGACACAACACCATGCTAAGGAAGGCTAGTATTATGAGGTTACCAAACCAATCTCTTCGTTGAAGGGTAGGGCTATCTTACTAGTTAGGTAGATGTGAAGGGGACTACAATTAGTCAGTGGTTGGCATAAAAGAGCTTGAGTGATGTTCTCCCTCATGCAATTGGCGGCCATGATTTGATGATGTATGCCAACAAGGATATTTGGACCATTTGTATATCTATTTTATTAAGCTTGTGGAAATCTATGTATGTAATCATGAAATATCTATTCTTATTGAGAAATTATAAATGGAAATGTTATCATGAAATTATGTAATATGGATTCGTTACTCAAAATTTAGTCATGTATCTTTGTAATGCAATGAGAAATTTGATTATGATTTTGTATCAAACATATGCATTTTTTTATTCATTTAGAACACAAAAAATTTATTGACTAAGAGTTAGTATCATAAACTGTTCACATGTGGGTAAAACATAGTAAAAACAATGGGCATGTTACATGTGGTACTACCAGGTTCAGCTCTGGAACCTATGTGCTCACTATGTTTCATCCAACATTATATGAGTCTAATGTTTGGAATTCTTGTGCCAGGGTGGTGCATCTAAAGATGCTAGCAAGGAAGTCAGTAATCGGTAATGAGCGCTACCTGAAGGCCAAGAAAGAAAGGGAAGCCATTATTCAAACCATAGAGGGAACCAATTATGAAAATGCCATTTGGCTGATTGACACAAAAAAAATTAGTCATGTCTTATCTCGAATCAGTCAAGAGAGAAGAAGGAAGTGATGAGGTATAAATAACCTCATAATTATAATAAGCTAAAAACCTTTTGTTTTTCTTACCAATCACTTTAGCCCTGCCAATTGTTTATTTTTAGGATGAATAATTGCTTAATTTTTGTAAAAAAATGTATAAATCTTTATTTCCTAAATTGATTAAAAATAGCTGACTAATGCTAATATAATGGTATAGATTTAAGTCATTATGCATGACCGAGCGGACTTCAAGCAGTTGAAGATAGAGCACTGGAAGTTTAGGTGCCAAAAATTCAAGCGTGCATAGTGGAACAAGTCCTTTTAATGCTTTATATTAAATTTGTGTTTAAAAATTTTACGGATCCACTCTGATGCTTTAATATGTTTTATGTTATTGATATCAGTCAGTTGGTTAGTTGAAATTTTGTTAAAAGACTTTTCAATGGTGATCTTCCACCATCTGAAATTTAGGATTTTGTTAGCAGTATAGTATATATATGTAACCGCCAGAAACAATACATACCCGATACTGTTATGATGTTATGATATTCTTTGAACACTATTCAACCATGTCTTTGTGTTACACTTTTATGATATGAATAAATAAATATTTCCAATCTTATTCTGAGTCAATAGCTCTGAGTAATGGAAGTATCATGGATGGATTCTGTAGACATCCAAATTTGGACACTTAATTTATCCAAATTTATCACTTTTCGTCTAAACATCCTCTTAGCCTAGTAATTAAATAATATTACTACTATTTAATTAATATCTTTAATTCTGCCAAATCCCTAAGGTATTTAATTAATAATTAAATACCTTACCCTCCTTAATCCTCTTTTCATCAAATAAATTAAATAAATATTAAATTTATTTAATTCCTCACATGTCATTTTCATCTAATCCTAATCCATCTCCTAATCCTTGATTAGGATGTGTCACATCCTCCAACTTTTGCAAGTTGGCTTTTAATCCCAGCCCCTAATTATCCTCTAATTATAAATTAATTAAGCCTAATCATTCTCCAAGGAATTTTTAATTCCTTTTTATTTGTCCTAGATTCCCCTCCTTTATATGTGAATTTTTAATTCACATTCCATCCTTCCAAGGCTTCTAGAACCTTGGACTTGTCACAATCACCACATGTGACCAACCTTGGACTTGTCACAATCTTCACATGTGACCAAGTCCCACCTTTTTGGAGCCCACCTTTTACCCTCTAGATTCTTCCAATCATTGTGAATTTAAAATTCACTTTTATTCACCCAAGATTCTTCCCATCTCCCAATGTACTTGCAAGGTACTTGTACTTCCTCCACCTCATGTACCTTCTTGACAACTCATCTCCACCTCACATTCCCTTGTCCACTTCACCCTCCACATGTCAAGATGTGAGGGCTTGTGGGTTCTCAACCCACCATAGCCCTTCATCTTGACCTTGTTGGAGCAATCTTGACCCTTGAATTCTCTAGAGAATTCAAAATCTTCTATAAATACCCCCTTCTCAAGGGCATTTCCAACACTTCTTCATTTGAGCAACCTTATGCTGCCCATTTTCTTTCTCAAAACACTTAGCTATCTTGCACCCTTATGCTGTCATTTTGCATTCTCAACACTTTGCACTCTCATAACTACATGTTGTCCAAGCCTTTTTCAATCATTCAACCATCTTTGTCCATCATTTTTCATATTGAAGCTTGCATTATAGACATTCAAACAATCATCTAAGGAGCACACAACCAATCCAAGCAAGGGCCAATCAAAGAAGTTTCAACAACAAGGGAGGTAAAAGTGTTTGTGTTTCATTTTATTTGCATTCCTTTTCGTTGTAACTCTCTTTTGGCTAATCTTGAGGTGTCCTTGGTGTTTTGTCTTTCATGTTTCTTAGTTATTTTGCACACTTAGAGCGGTAGGAAATTCCAAGGTATACAGATTCATTTTGAAGATTTGAAAGTACATGTGATTTGAGTTAAGCATAGGAACGCTCAAGAGCTGGCCACTCAAGGGATCTCATAGAGTAGATAGATAAGTATTTATTTTACTAATATTTTTACTTTTATTCTATACATGATAAATTTGGATGAATGTTATTCATGTGTCGTGCTCTATCAATTGTTCCTACAGGTCGTGGTTTTTAATTTGCAATTTTTAAGTTTTGTTTATTTGGAAATTCTAGAGCATTCACTCTTATTATTTACAAATTGTCAAGTTTACTTTCTGTCAGCAGGGGAAGGAGGGATAGAAGTTCAAATTTAGTTAATGGGAGCAATTATCCAGAACTTTGTTCCTACTTTTCGCTTGCATCTTTTAGTGATGCATCAGAACTTGGTTTTTGCATTCCAATTGCATCTTTTAATGATGCTCCGGAACTTTGTTCCTTCATTTTGGCTACATCTTTTAGCGATGCATCAAAACTTTGTTCCTCTATTTTGGTTGTATCTTCCAGTGATGCTCCAGAATTTTGTTCTTCTGTCCCAGCTCATCTTTTAGCGATGCTCCAAAATTTTGTTCTTTTATCCCGACCGCATCTTCTAGTGATGCTTTGGATCTTTGTTCCTTGAATGTAACATTGGCATATTTTTTCTTATCAGGATTAACATATATGTAAAACTCTTCTATATAATATAAATATATATAGGCTCTTACACCTTTTATCAAAAAAAAAGAATTCAAAAAATCTAAGAGAGATAGCCAAGATGTCCCTTATTGCATACAACCTTCGAACACTACCCGGTCGATATAATTGATACATTTTCAACTAAAGTGATAGGACCTCACGACAGCCTGTCACTTTTTGGTGTCGTTGCCGGGGAGCATTCCTTTTCTAGTGTTAATAGGAGATTGCTTGAATACCTCTTTTAGAAAAAAAATAGTTGACAGGATTCTTTTTCTGCATGGTCAGGAAACAAGGCCTGCATGGAAGATTCACACCAAAAATCCCCCCAAAAGATGTTCCAACCACAAGCAGGGAGGAAGAAGTCTCAGATGAAGAACTTATTAAAGAATTGATCGAGCAAGATCAACCTGATACCTCCTAGTATACCTCATAAATTCACCCATTAGAGCAAACTTTTGAAGAGGAACACATTCCTTTCAACGTCATGGGTGATCATAGAAGTGGCGCTAACCCAACATGGGGAGCACAAACATTTACTTATCCTATTGCTCTCGATCAAGATGATGATACACCTATGAAAAAAATTTCACCAACCTTCTTACCAACTTTCAGAGGTTTATCCTCCGAAGACCTTGACCAGTTCCTATTTGAGTTTAAATTTTTATGTCAGACATACGACTACAAGAATGATAACCAAAAATTGAAACTTTTTCCCTCCACCTTGAAGGACGTTGCAATGTATTGGTTCATGGGATTAGCCTCAGGGTCGATAACCTCTTGGGATGATATGGAGTCTGCCTTTTTGGAAAAATACCAGAGTTACTATAGAGTCAACAATAGGAAAGAGGAGTTGTTCAAACTAAGGCAAAACGAAGATGAAAGTCTAGAAGATTACCTAGATAGGTTCATCTTCTTATCTAAACGATGTGGCAAAGAAGCCATAAGTATGGAAATTTTGAAGACCATATTTCTCAAGGGACTTGATGAAGATGCTAGGAGAAGCCTAGATTTAATGGGAAAAGGAGATGTGTCCCAACTTGGACTTGATGATATCACTGAGTTATGTCAAAATTTCTCTCGTACTCGAGGAGGTATTCATAAATATACTTTTTTAGAGGTTCCAATGAAATAAGTAAACTACGTGAGGAGATAGAAAATCTCAAAGTTGACATTCTCATTCAATTAAACACCACGCTAGATGGAATACAGGCCAAAACACGTAATCCTGAGACCTTATCCATCTATTGTCCTAGGTGTCGAAACAAACATCTATTAAGAGAATTCCCTTTGGACAAAATTGACATTTTCCAAGTTTGTGAGAAGAGTCATGCCACTGATCAATGTAAGATCCTAAATGCAATCAAGAATTCCAAGAAAAGGACATCTTAGGTTGAGGAGGAGGTCAATTTTGTGAATCAAAGAACTGGAGGGAATTTTTCATACAGCTAAAATCTAAATCCTGCCTAGTGACCCCCAAACAATTGGAATAATAATCAATGGGTGGCACCTTGGCCTCAAGCACCACCTAACTGGGGAGCTTACCCTTGGGGACCACCTGATTGGGAAAATCAGTCCTAGGGAAACCCTTAATGGCCAAACTAGACTCAACAACAATGGTATCCTCAAAATCCTGCTCCTCAATGGAATCAACCTCAAAACTAGGAGGATGTCTAATCTGTGGTAGAACCTTTTACCAGCCCCTCAAAACCCTCAACAAAATGAGCAGGTCAACCAACCACAACTCTGAGCACAACCTGTCCCTAATCTAAAGAATAATCGTCAAAGTACCCCAATGTATTCTAGAAAATAGGAAAATGTGACTGGGCTTAATGTTATTCATTATGGAAACCTATAGTTAAGGTCAAGAAAAACACTCTAGCAACCTACTATAGTTGAGATCCTGGATGAACCAAATGAAAAATCTACTAAAAAGACTTAAACACCTTCCATACCTTCATAACAAAACCCAGTGAGTAATTAAGATAAGCCTCTTCCACAATCCTCATCTAGAACTTCCGAGTTACCTCAAGAAGAGGATGGTCAACGGTCAACAGATCTCTCTAAGGAGGATCCTACCGTGAAGAAGAAAACTCAAGCACCTTTTCCTAAGCGCTTTAAAGCAACCACCTTGAATAACACTCTAGAAATGACCTTATCCACTGAAACATGTTGATACAAGAGATTAAACAACTTCAAATTGAGGTTCCTTTGTTACAAGTGATTAAAGAGATCCCTGAACTAACCAACTAATCAAACAATTGTGCATCAAAACACCAGGAAGGAAACCAAAATGGATTAACATTGTTCACATAAATGGGTATCTAGCTGACCTTTTACTTGGAAAAACTACAACTCCAAAATATAATGACCCAAGCAGTCCACTTATAACAGTGATAATCAATGAGGTAGTAATACCTAATGCACTTGTGGACCTAGGAGCAACCATTAATGCAATGACAATCAATGTGATGGAAAACTTGGGACTCACTGATTTATGTCGCACAACTACGATCTTGCAAATGGAAAATCAATCCATAACCATTCCCAAAGGTGTCATAGAAAATGTTCTTGTTAAGGTTGATGGTTGGGAATATCTAGTGGACTTCCAAATAATCCAATCCTTCACACCAAAGGACAGTTATCCGATAATCCTAGAAAGACCATGGCTCGCTACAATTGCAGCCAAGATTGACTACAGAGAGGGAGGAATGACCATTTCACATGGTCCCAATAGTAAACATTTATTCTTGTATCACCCCTTTAAACCTATTAAACATAAAAAGTTTGGGTTGATGAATCAGATGGTCCCAACAAATAAGATAATCTAGCCTCACTTGTTATGGTAGTCATTAAACAACATGGTGAATAGTTGGAAGATGAACTGGAAAACAATATGCAAAATCTTACGATAGAATCAAGTGATGAAGAAATTTTAGACATGGAAGAGATTTTAGGGCATCTAATCAACGTTGATCACACCAAATTTGATTACACCTGCTTCATAGGGTTACCTTGTCCTCTGGCTAATATCATCCCAAAAAAAGATCACTTCTTTGAAGATATTTCCAAACTCCACATAACTATACCACACAGTTGTCCTCTCAATACCTTAACCAGGGAAGTTTATACCATCACCTTCAATTACTCGGGGGTCAAAACCATCATGTTACTACTAGGAAAAATGTTGAATATCAACAGCTAGTTGACAGAGTCAGAAGAGCACAAATTGTTTGATGTTTTGGTGAATACATCTAAAGCTTTTGCATGGGATTATACAGACATGAGAGGAATACGCCCAAGTGTTTGTACCCATCACATCTATACTGAGGATGTTAGACCTATTCGTCAACCACAATGAAGACTCAACACTGCTTTGAAAGACATTGTTAAGACAAAAATTGAGAAACTCCTGCAAGTAGGATTCATCTATCCCATTTTTGACGGAAAATGGGTTTCACCTCTAGTAGTTGTTCCAAAGAAAAATGGAAAGTGGAGAGTGTGTCAATTATAGGGAACTCAATAAAGCTACCCATAGAGATTACTTCCCCCTACTGTTTGTAGACCAAGTCTTAGATAATTTGGCTAGAAGGAAATATTTCTCATTCCTGGACAGATTCAGTGGATATAACCAAATACAAGTAATCGCAGAAGACCAAGACAAAAAAAAATTTACTTGCCCTTGGGGAACATTCACATATCATGTTCTTCCCTTCGAGCTATGCAACGCTCCTGCAACATTCTAGAGAGCTATCTTGGCAATATTTGTTGAACTAGTGAATGACTATGTGGAAGTTTACATGGACAACTTCACTATGTATGGGTCAAATTTTGATGAAGGCCTTCAAAATTTGGACAAAGTATTGAAGTGATGTGAGGACCATCAACTATCCCCGAGTCACGAAAAATGCCTCATAATAGTGGAACAAGGGATAGTATTGGGACATCACATTTCAACTAAAGGGATAAAAGTGGATCCTAAGAAAATTGAGGTGATACAACAACTAGAGACTCCAAAGAATCAAACTGACATTAGAATTTTCTTAGGACATGTTGGATACTACTAGAGATTCATAGAAAATTTTAGCAAGATTGCAGTCCCCATGTTTTCCCTCCTCCAAAAGAATGTATATTTTGTTTGGACAACAAAGTGTCAATCATCATTTGAGATCATTAAGGAGACACTCATCTTTTCTCCTATCCTACATGGACCTAATTGGAACCTTGTGTTCTATATTTATGCAAATGCTTCCAATGATGTTATTGGAGCGGTTTTAGGTCAGGAAGATGAGAATGGGGGAAAGTATGCTATCTATTTCATTAGTAAGAATTTGACTCCCACTAAATGGAATTACACCACCACAAATAAAGAATTTTTAGTTACAGTACATGTAATCAATAAATTTTGACATTACATCACAAGGTACAAAGTAACTATGTTCACAAACCATTTAGCCATCGAGTACCTAATGGACAAACCTATAGTAAATGGAATTGCTTCTATAAGAATTCAATGCGACCATTATTGACAAACTTGGAAAGTTCAACATAGTTGTAGATTTCCTATCCCAGATCGAACAAGACAATGGATATTGTGCTCCTGTGCAAGATGAATTTCCAGATGAAAATTTGTTTTCCATCTCCCTTAAAACCCCTTGGTTTGCTAACATCACCAACTACTTGGCCACTTTAGACTTGCCACCATATTTTACGTCAAAATAGAAGAAACACCTCATTCAAGAAAGCACTTTGTTCAAATGGATTAATGGAATATTATTTTGATGTGGTCCTAATATGGTTTTATGACGTTGTGTCAAGGTAGATGAAACATATAGAATCCTTAGAGATTGCCATGTTGACCCCTCTGGAGGCCATTATTCTGCCAAAAGAACGTCCCATAATATTTTAGGTGCAAGATATTACTGGCCCTCTATGCATAAAGATGTAAAAAAATATGTTCGTTGTTGTGATGAATGCCAAAGAGTAGGGAGACCCACTACATCCAATGAAATTCCTATGCAACCCCAGTTAGTTCTTGAACCATTTGAAAAGTGGGGATTGAATTTTATCAATCCTATAGACCCCCCTTCACAAGGTAAATAATACATTTTGGTCTGTACCAACTATCTGACTAAATGGGAAGAAGTTCAATCTTTACGAATCATTAGGGAAGAACAAGTTGCTAACTTCCTGTATAACAAGATTTTTCTCAGATTTGGAGCCCCTTGAACAATTATCATAGGTCAATGACCCCATTTTATGTCTAAAGTTATGTTAGCCTTTACTGATCATTTCCAGGTAAGCCATAAGAATTCATCACCCTATCACCCACAAGCAAATGGTTAAGTAGAAGTCACTAACAAGGAGCTAGAGAAAATTTTAACAAAAATAGTTTCATCAAGGAGAAAAGACTAGGCCAAAAAATTACCTAAAGTCGTTTGGGCTTATAACACAACTTGGAAATCAACCATTGGTTTCAGTCTGTACGAGTTAGTTTTTGGGAAGAAACCTCTTCTACCCATTGAATTTGAACTTCAAACCTTGAGAATGACAATGGAGTTGGGTTTAGACCTCAAACGAGCCTAGGTTGAAAAAGTCCTATAGCTTAGTGAGTTGGATGAACTTCGTTTAGATGTTGTCCACCAAACTGAGTTAGTTCAACAACAACGAAAATCTTGGCATGATAAACACATAAAAGAAAGATAGTTCCATAATGGGGATTGGGCATTGTTATTTAATTCCTAATATAAAGATCACCAGGGGAAACTAAGGACTCATTGGCTGGGTCCATATGAAATTTCTAAAGTATTTCCAAATGGATCAATGCAACTCAAACCCATTGATGGCGATACTAGAACTCTCTTAGTCAATGGACATCAATTACACATCTACCATAAACCAGTTAACAAGGAATAATTTACAAGGATGGTAGAAATGCAAGGGGAAATACAATGCATTGACTTTGTTATGGCAGAGCCAATGGAATTTTTCAGATTAATAGTCACCCAATCCAAAAAAAATAACTCTTTACATGTGTATGTATTTACAATTACTTCAGGGCATTTCTTTTTTATTTTTGACCTCTTAGACTTGGCTAAATTTCATTTCAGTTTTGTAGGACTTTATTTTTAATTGAATACAAATTTCAGTGCATCTTGCAATGATACTCTGAAACTTGTTCATGCGGTTGGTTTTGTTTCTCAATTGTTCCTACAATCTGGTGCATCTTTCAGTGGTGCTTCAGAAATTTTTTAAGTCTGAGGTGTTTCATTTTTTGTTCCTTCTTACATTTCAGTGACATCTTCCAATAATGCTCCAAAATTTTGTTGTTACATTCCAATTGCATCTTTTAGTGATGCTCCAAAATTTTACTTTTTCCTTCCGATAGCATCTTTCAGCGATGCTTTGGACTTTTGTCCCTACACTCTGATGACATCTCTCAGTGATGCTTCAAAACTTTGTTCTCACATTCTGATGACATCTCTTAGCAATGCTCTAAAACTTTGTTCCCGCATTCCTGCGACATCTCTCAGCGATGCTTTGGAACTTTATTACTACATTCTGTCTATATCTTTCAACGATGCTCCCAAATTTTCTTCTCCACTCTGGCTACATCTCCCAACGATGCTCCAAAATTTTGCTTCTTTTGTCTCGGCTGCATCTTCTAGCGATGCTCCAGAATTTTTGTTGTTCATTTGGGTTGCATCTTCCAACAATGCTCCACACTTTATTAAATTCCCTTCCTTTCCAAATTCTCTGATATTTTTAGCGTCATACAGATTCTCATCATTAAATTTTTCCATCACCTTTGAAATCAACACCCTACACTGTCATCTCTTATCATAATAAATCAAAATTATTATGGTTACTTTCTATCATAATGATTATAACATCAATTATTTGTCCCATCTTCATTCATAATAAATTCATCACCACCCTTACCATCCCATCTGATTATAGTATTATGTCAGCAAAGGTAAGCGATTTTCAAATCGATGATGGGACATAAGATATGTACAACTTTTACTTTAAGTAGGTAATTATTGTGAATAAAAATAATAAATTGGCACATACCACCACCCTTTCCAAACTTAGTAAATTGTGTGGATTGTACTCACTTAAGATGCAAAAATTCATGCAATTTTTTCCATGCAAAGTAATGATTTCAGTACAATGAAGCCAAATGCCATAATTAATTCATGTCAAAGTACGAGTGGTTGAGAAGTTTACATTTTCTTTAATCTACATCACAGTTTCATTTAAATAGTTTTTCACCTTTTGAATGTCGCGACATTCACCAAAAACTTAGAAAAATCACAAGGGACAGGATGGGAGGAGCTAAGAAAAAATGAGAGCCAACTTCAACAAACAAGTTATTGGCACTAAGTAAAATTTTGGAACTATTCAAAGGGTTGGGTGGCTAGAGTTTATGAAGAAGTTTGAAGGGAAAAATGAGTAGTTGGTTAAAGAATTTATAGAAAATTTCTCAGATGGACAGTCAATAGTGTGTGGGAAGAAATTCAAGGTAATCCCTCGAGTCATTTCTCGTTCATCTAGTATTAGAAATGAGTGTGTAAATTTATTAGAAACTACAAATATTTCCTATTAGAAAATGATAGAGCTTTTCAATAGGGAAGGGGAACCTCAGCCTTTATTAGTTGTCAATACTCGAGGGAAAAATAAATGGTTTCAAAGAATGTCAATTCCAGAGCCATGGAGAACGGTAGTTGCTTGGATAATCAAATATTTCACATGTGAAGGGCAATGTGCCATAATAGTTGGTCCCCCCTTTCAATTATTGACTCATTTGCACCATGGCACCAAAAACCCTGAATTCAGAGTCAACCTTCCTAGTTTTCTTAGTGATTATATTGTTAATGTGATTAAAAAGTTTAAAATTGGGTCGAGTCCATTGAAACATCATGACCTCATACATTTAATTTGTAAATATCATTTCTTGAAGAAAGGAAGAATGGAACAAAAATGGAAAATAATTCTTCAAAATTTTGGGAACTCTGTGCCCACAAGACATGTAGAGGAAGGAGATCCACCCAGTCTGGTGGCTCAAAATTTGGAAGAACCTTCTTCTGAACCTCAAAATGCCAAAGGGGATTTGATAACGAGGTGTCAAAAAATATAATAAACCCTTTGGACCCTTAGGAAAGACCGAGTCCACAAAATGTATCAGAAGCTCTAGAAAAACAAGAGGATATGGACCTAGAAAAGTCGGAAGATGAGAATGCTCATCCCTATAAAAAGGGAAGGGGACCTAAAATAGAAGTACATAGACTTTCCCCTTTGAGAAGAAGCAAGAGATTGTCTTCTGAGATTAGTCTACAACTTCTGATTAGTTGCATATCCCTAAAAATAAACGATAGAATAGGCAGCCCCAAGAAACTGTAGTACAATTATGTGAAAAAGAGACCTAGTCATGTGTAGAAACAACCCAACTAGGTGAATATGGAAAGGAAAATGTCTCACTAGAGACAAGACAAGAAGAAATAAGAGAATAGTTGCCCAAGTATGTACTTATGAAGATGACCCTCTAGAATCATTTTCTCCTTTTCACCAACCAATAGACACATAGGAAGGTGATATGACCCATCTAAGTGAAAAATTGTCTGCCCCAATTGCCAGTGATGTAGAACAAGACCCACTGGAGGTACATGATAAAGAAAATGTGATTGATGATAATGCAGAAGTTTATATTTCCCCTCTTCGCTCTAATGTACAAATTGAAATTTTTGATAACATAAAAACAAAATTAGATGAGTTGAAAATTGAAATTGTTCAGTTAAGATTTAGCCTATAGAAAAATGAAGAACAAATAAATCAGCAACGTGAGGAAATAGATGTACAAACTGTAGTTTTAAAGAAATGGGATCAAGAAATCACAACTTTGAAGGCTCAATCGGAGCAAAAAGATAAAATTATTGGAGAGTTGTGGATTCAAGTGCAACAAAGTAAAGAGGAAGGTAAACAATATTTGACAAGTTTGTCTGAAAAAGACAAACAAATTAAAGGTTTAACTGATAACTTAGTGCAATCTCTTCAAGCATTGCAAAAAAACAAAAAAATGAGCTCAATGCATCCTTGAGCAAATTTTTTGAGTTAGAACAAGATTTGCAAGAAATAAACGTTAAAACAACAGTGGAATCAAAAGAAGTATAGACCAAACCAACCAAAATGGAATGGTTTCAAGTCCATATTCCCCCAATGTTGAATAAATGGATGAAGAGATGTTATTTCTTGAACAAGCAGGAATAGAGAATGCCATACTTAAGAAAGAAATAGTATTGTTGAAAGAATTATATGATAGAATTTATTAGGAAAAAATCGATGCATGTCAAATTGGGGAGTTGTTATTAGCCTATAGGAAACCATCCAGGTTGTATTCTAAGTTTTTGAAAGAGAAATTGTTAAGATGGAAATTATTGAGAATTTCTTGCAATCTGCCTCATGATCCAAATAATGAGCAATTTTTAAAAGAATTTAAAGAGGTAACACCTATTCAACAAAACTTTCTCTATGAATTCTTTGTACAAAAGATGTTTTTAGAAAGACATATTAATTTCTTTGTCAACCTCTTTGTTGGGGAAGTACAACTCAGAGCATTCATGTCTACCATGCAGAATCAGATTCAGTGGCAGGAAAGGACCAAAGAGTATTTGCAGGCAGAAAGGACTATAGGACTTCAGATGAGATACCCTAATAGAAAACCCTTTGCTTTTAAAGCTTGAATCTGAGGCATGAAGAGCCATGAAGTTGTGAGAAGCAAATATAATGATAATCTTCAAATTTGTTTTGATAATTTCAAAGTCCAGGGGCAAAAATTGATAGAAAAAGCATGGAGTGCCTGTGAGGAGCGGTACACTCCTCTGCCTATGTATCTTAAAAGGAGGGAGGCGATATCACCTACCAATATAAAGTGGTCCTACAGAAGGGCTGAGGCATTAGCAAAGATACTAGAACAACTTAAAACCAAATAGATAGGGATGAGGTATAGACCTCCATTGCTTCTTCAACCGCCACCTATAGTACTTGTCACTACAGAGTAGAATCCTGGGGATTTCATTCATGGAAAGTAAGGGTTAGATACAAGAAGGGTTTTCTTAAGAGTGTTGGTGATTGGAATAGAGAAGCATAGGATCCATATGATCTTAGTTCCAAATATGATGAACTAAACAGGAACAGGGATGTTGAAAGGTAGAGGACACATAAGAGAGCAGGAGGACTTGCTCAAGCTTAGGAAGGGGAGAGTGATTGAGGTATAAATAACGTCATAATTATAATAGGCTAAAAACCCTTTGTTGTTCTTACCAATCACTTTATCCCTACCAATTGTTTATTTTTAGGATTAGTAATTGCTTAATTTTTGTAAATAAATGTATAAATATTTATTTCCTAAATTGATTGAAATTAGTTGACTAACGCTGATATAATGGTATAGCTTTAAGTCATTGTATAGGAAATTATGCACAACCTAGTGAACTTTAAGCGGACTTCAAGCAGTTGAAGATAGAGCGCCAAAAGTCTAGGCACCAAAAATTTAGGAATGCATAGTGGAACAAGTCCTTTTAATGCTTTATGTTAAATTTATGTTTAAAAACTTTACAGTTCCACTCTGAGCCTTTAATATGTTTTTTGTTATGGAAATTAGTCAGTTGGTTAGTTGAAATTTTGTTAAAAGACTTTTTCAATGGTGATCTTCCACCATCTGAAATTTAGGATTTTGTTAGCAATATAGTATATCTATGTAACTGCTAGAAACAATGCATATGTGATACTGTTATGATATGCTTTGAACATTGTTCAACCATGTCTCTGTGTTACACTTTTATGATATGAATAAATAAATATTGTCAATCTTATTCTTAGTCAATAGTTCTGAGTAATGGAAGTATCATGGATGGATTCATTTTGAAGATGCAAAAGTACATGTGATTTGAGTTAAGCGTAGGAATGCCCGAGAGCTGGCCACTCAAGGGATCTTGTAGAGTAGATAGATAAGTATTTCTTTTGTTAATATTGTTACTTTTATTTTGTACATGATAAATTTGAATGAATGTTATTTGTGTGTCGAGCTTTGTCAATTGTTCTTGCAGGTCATGGTTTTTAGTTTACAATTTTTAAGTTTTGTTTATTTGGAAACTCCAAATCAATCACTCCTATTGTTAGTTACAAATTGTCAAGTTTACTTTTTGTCAGTAGTTAGTTGTTAGTCATTAGTTATTTTCATTTAAATTTTACAGTTTTACTGTAAGTGTTTCTTCTTAGGTAATCTATATGCTTTCTAGTTTAACCATCTCATGCTTTCTAGTTTAAACAACTTCATGTTTTCTAGTTTAAACAACTTCATGTTTTCTAGTTTAAACAACTTCATGCTTTCTAGTTTAATTTTTGTTTATAACTATTTCAAGAATTCAAAAAATCTAAGAGAGACAGCCAAGATGTCCCCTATTGTATACAACCTTTGAACACTACCTAGTCGATATAATTGATACATTTTCAACTAAAGTGATAGGACCTCACAAGATCCTGTCAGAATGCGTGAGGCTATCAACTTTGTATCTCTTGTCTCTTCAACCAAGTCAGACTCTTTACCACTTTCCAAGGATATGCCCTAAAAATGTAGTGTTAGTCCTGCCATCATCTGTAGGGACCCTCGTGTTCTTCCCATATTCGAAAGTTATTGTATTAACCTCTAGTGGTGAATCAGAGGAATATATTCCTCTAAACTATGTATCTAAGGATAGGCCTGAAGGTTATTTTCCTTTTGACGATGTATGTAAACAAAAATTTGAAGGGTACACTCCAGTTAGTTATGTATTAGAGAGTGAATTTGAGGGATACTCTCCCCTTGACTATTTGAATAGTCATTCCATGTAAATGTAAGGATATTGAAATCCTATTAATCTAAATAAAAATTATGTTTTGGAAGATATGTGTATAAGATCTTTCAAAATTCTTATTTATGATTTTTTGATCTTCATGATTTTTTTTGAATGTTGTAGAAATATTCTTAGTCCATCTAATTAAAAATGAAACCTCTAGGTATAAATTTTCTTGAGAAAAGTGGTTAGAACTAGAACTAACCTTGGGGGAATCCAAGAAGTAGGCCAAGGTGCAGAAAATGTTGAGGCCAAATTGGATCGTATATTAGCCATGATGGATGAGGCAAGAGAATGAATTGGGAACCTCGAGCATGAGGTAAGAGGAAAAGAGAGGGAGGAACAAGAAGTTCCTAACAATGATGAAGAAGGGGAAAATTCCCATGATCATACTCAATCTAGTGAGCATGAGGATGCAAAATCATAGTCTAGGTTAGAGGGAGGTAAAAGGAAGAGACTTGCAAGTGAGCTATCTCAAGATATGAGGAAGATCACCCCACCAAAGTTTGAAGGTAGCACTACTAGGGATGTGGTTGAGGCATGGCTCACAAAGATGGAAAAGTATTTTGAAATTAGGAATTACTTTGAGGTAACTAAAGCCATTTGGGGAGCCTTCCAATTGGTTGGAGAAGCATCCAACTGGTGGATAAATAAAAAGATGGAGCTTAGGCTAAGTTCCTTAAATCTTACTTGGAGTGAATTCGTGAAAATAGTCCAAAAGTGGTGGATACCACAACTATTCTATGATCAAAAGCTTACCGACTTTCAAAACTTGAGGCAAGGAGATTCCTCGGTTAACGAATATTGGGAGAAATTCACTCGTCTCCTAAGGTATGTACCCATGTACTGAAAGGACGAGCGGTTTAGCATAAGGAAGTTCATCATAGGTCTCAATGCCCAAATTAGTGGAGAGGTAGATGTGCGCGGTCTTGCTACCATGGACCTAGTGTACGAGAAATCCATTAAGCAAGATAAAAGGCTTAAATCTATCTCAAATTACCATGAAAAGAATCAGAGGAAGTTTGATTTGTCTTGAGCTAATCCAACTCCAAAGAGGCCTAGTGAGGGGCAAGAATTTCAAAGGATTTCATAATGTGTAGAATGAATCAAGAAGGGATCGCAAGGGGAACTGCAACAAAAACAACAATGTCGATAGGAATGAAGGTAGTTCTGGAAGGCTTGCAACAAGGAAAGGCCTGTTGAAGGGATTTTTTACTTGTGATAGAGATCACTTTGCAAATCAGTGTCCCAAAAAACCACCGGGAACACAACCACATGAGAACCCTCTACCTCATTAATGAGAAATGTTCCAGCAAAGATTTATGTGATGTTAGACAATCGTCAAGTAGAGTACCAGATTACTCCAGTGGAGATACCAAGTGCTTTGTTTGGTACACCCATCTCAATTTTAATAGATACTGGTGCTACAAAAAAAAAAATTCTCCTAGTATAGCTAGTAAAATTTATAGAAAATTTGCCTACATGGAAAATCATTGGATTGTTGAATATGTAGACAAGAGCTAAGGTAGAACAATGTCTATTCAAAGTAAGAGTTGAACTTTCAAGTTTCTCAATGAAAGTGAACTCATATGTAGCTCCCTTAGGTTCCTATGATGTCATTTTAGAGATGAATTTGCTATAAAATATAGGGCCAAAGTAGATTGTCATGCAAAAATGGTTGAATGTTTAGATGATCTAGGAAACTGGGTATCATTGCAAGGAATGCCGAGAGAAGTTAAGCTATGCGAGATCTTCATCGTACAAATGGATAGAGTGAAGAAGCAATGTTGTCAACTCTTCGCGGTAAAAATGAAGAAACTTGAGGAATGCAAAGAGTTCATTTCTCAAGATGATGTAGCATATTATGGACCCCAAAACCTCCAAGAAGCTGAAGATGGTAAGGTGGTAGAATAGAGAAAGTCAGATATGGATAAATATCCTATCCTAAGGAACTTTATGGACGTATTTCCAGATGAACGACCCGGATTGCCTCCCAAGAGAGTGTTTGATTTCTCCATCGACACAGTTCCAGGGTTGGAGCCTATATCCAAAGTGCCATATATGATGACCGCAACAAAATTAATGGATCTAAAATCTCAATTGGAGGAATTGTTGTCCAAGGCATTAATAAGACCCAATGTTTCACCCTGGGGAGCACCAATGATCTTTGTAAATAAATATGGTACACTATGCGCTTGTGCATTAATTATCATTTTCTTAACAAGGCAATGCTAAAGAATAAGTATATGTTACCATGTATTGATGATCTCTTTGATCAGATGCGAGGAGCAGTAGTGTTTTTAAAAAATGATCTATGATCAGGTTATCATCAATTGAGAATCAAGGACAAAGGGTTGATCCCACAATAGTGGTTTACACTTTTTGGCCAAAATTGACATTGAATTGATTTTTTAACTAAATCTTCACTTTTGGGCACCTATAGTTGCTAAATGATGAGGAATTTGAAGATGATGCAAACTAGTGATTTGTGACATTTTATCTGTAGATTCTAAATATATTATTTAAAAAAAAATTGGAATCAAATTGCATTTATTTTTTTCATCTCCTTCGAAAACTATTTTTTAATAGTAAACACCATTTTTATAGAGTGACATGTACTTGTTAACACAACTTTTTTCTATGAAGGATAAAATTCTAATTTTTTCGAATTTAGATTCGTAACTACGATATCTAGTGCATGCAATTGGTTTCATAGTATTTTATTGAATATTTTTTTCTTAATTAAGATTTGAAGTCAAACTAGTTACAATTTAGACATAGGTTTACTTGCTAATACATAATTTTTTTTGTACGTATTGAAATTCAATTTTTTTTGTTGGATCAAGGACATCAATATCAAGTTCATAGATATTTTTCATAATTTTTTTTATAATCTACTATTTTTCCACATGTGCAGAACAAAGAGCTTGATTTTCAGTGAAAAACCTATGTTTAATTAAACTTAAAAAAACATAATAAAACCAAAATATATTAAATTATATTTGATGGATAGCCTGTTTTGAGGACTACCATCATCCAGTTGGGTTTGTGAAGTTGATTCCATTTTCATCTTCAACCTAAGCTTGAAAAGGAAATTTTTTGCAAACAATTGCTAGAGGAGAGGGATAAGGACAAAAAAAGGGGGGTTCGAGTGAACCCCCTAGACCCATCCGAGCGAAGGGGGTTCGCTTGAACCCACCTTTTTCTTCCATTTCCCGTGGGATTTCATTAAAAACCACAAAGTGAGTTTGCATCACAAAGGGGAGATTCAGCGAACCTTTTGGGTTAAGCTCAAACCCCGCCCCCACACTTTAGTGAACTTTAAGCGGACTTCAAGCAGTTGAAGATAGAGCGCCAAAATTCTAGGCACCAAAAATTTAGGAATGCATAGTGGAACAAGTCCTTTTAATGCTTTATGTTAAATTTATGTTTAAAAACTTTACAGTTCCACTCTGAGCCTTTAATATGTTTTTTGTTATGGAAATTAGTCAGTTGGTTAGTTGAAATTTTGTTAAAAGACTTTTTCAATGGTGATCTTCCACCATCTGAAATTTAGGATTTTGTTAGCAATATAGTATATCTATGTAACTGCTAGAAACAATGCATATGTGATACTGTTATGATATGCTTTGAACATTGTTCAACCATGTCTCTGTGTTACACTTTTATGATATGAATAAATAAATATTGTCAATCTTATTCTTAGTCAATAGTTCTGAGTAATGGAAGTATCATGGATGGATTCATTTTGAAGATGCAAAAGTACATGTGATTTGAGTTAAGCGTAGGAATGCCCGAGAGCTGGCCACTCAAGGGATCTTGTAGAGTAGATAGATAAGTATTTCTTTTGTTAATATTGTTACTTTTATTTTGTACATGATAAATTTGAATGAATGTTATTTGTGTGTCGAGCTTTGTCAATTGTTCTTGCAGGTCATGGTTTTTAGTTTACAATTTTTAAGTTTTGTTTATTTGGAAACTCCAAATCAATCACTCCTATTGTTAGTTACAAATTGTCAAGTTTACTTTTTGTCAGTAGTTAGTTGTTAGTCATTAGTTATTTTCGTTTTAAATTTTCTGAGTTTTCTTGTGTGATGTTTTCTTCTTAGGTAATCTATATGCTTTCCTGGTTAATCTCATGCTTTCTAGTTTAAACAACTTCATGTTTTCTAGTTCCCAAGCAACTGTGTTTTCTAGTTTAAACAACTTCATGCTTTATAGTTTAGTTGCTTTCTAGTTTAACTTTTGTTACAATCATTTCAAAAATTCAAAAAATCTGAGAGAGATAGCCAAGATGTCCCTTGTTGCATATAGCCTTTGAACACTACCTGGTCGATATAATTGATACATTTTCAACTAAAGCGGTAGGACCTCACAACATCCTGTCGGAATCATTCAGACTATCAGCATCTCTGTCTCTTCAACCAAATTGAGATATTTACACCCACTTTCAGGATATGCCCTAAAAATGTAGTGTTAGTCTGTATGCATCATCTGTAGGGACCCTGTTCTTCCCATGACCGAAAGTTATTGTATTAACCTCTAGTGGTGAATGGGAGGAATATATTCCTCTAAACTATGTATCTAAGATAGGCTGAGAAAGGTTATTTCCTTTTGACGTGCAATGTAAACAAAAATTTGAAAGGTACACTCAGTTAGTTATGTGATAGAGAGTGAATTTGAGGATACTCTCCTTGACTATTTGAATAGTCATTCCATGTAAATGTAAGGATATTGAAATCCTATTAATCTAAATAAAAATTATGTTTTGGAAGATATGTGTATAAGATCTTTCAAAATTCTTATTTATGATTTTTTGATCTTCATGATTTTTTTTGTATGTTGTAGAAATATTCTTAGTCCCATACAATTAAAATGAAACCTCACGGGTATGAAATTTTTTCTTGAAAAGTGGTTAAGAACTAGACTAACCTTGGGGAAACCAAGTAGGCCAAGGTCATGAGAAAATGTTGAGGCCAAGGGAGTGGATCATTATATTAGCCACCATGGTGGATGAGGCAAGAAAATGAATTGGGAACCTTGAGCATGGTAGAGGGAAAAGAGGGAGAACAAGAAGTTCCTAACAACTGATGAAAGGAAAATTCCTATGATCATACTCAATCTAATTGAGCATGAGGATCACGAGTCATAGTCTAGGTTAGGGAGGTAAAAGGAAGGAACTTGCAAGTGATCTATCTCAAGATATAGGGAAGATCACCCACCAAAGTTTAAAGGTAGCACCACTAGGGATGTGGATTTGGGGCATGGCTCACAAAGATGGAAAAAGTATTTTGAAATTAGGAATTACTTTGAGGTAACTAAAGTCATTTGGGGAGCCTTCCAATTGGTTGGAGAAGCATCCAACTGGTGGATAAATAAAAAGATGGAGCTTAGGCTAAGTTCCTTAAATCTTACTTGGAGTGAATTCGTGAAAATAGTCCAAAAGTGGTAGATACCACAACTATTCTATGATCAAAAGCTTACCGACTTTCAAAACTTGAGGCAAGGAGATTCCACAGTTAATGAATATTGGGAGAAATTCACTCGTCTCCTAAGGTATGTACCCATGTACTGAAAGGATGAGCGGCTTAGCATAAGGAAGTTCATCATAGGTCTCAATGCCCAAATTAGTGGAGAGGTAGATGTGCACGGTCTTGCTACCATGGACCTAGTGTATGAGAAAGCCATTAAGCAAGAGAAAAGGCTTAAATCTATCTCAAATTACCATGAAAAGAATCAAAGGAAGTTTGATTTGTCTTGAGCTAATCCAACTCTAAAGAGGCCTAGTGAGGGGCAAGAATTTGAAAGGATTTCATAATGTGTAGAATGAATCAAGAAGGGATTGCAAAGGGAACTGCAACAAAAACAACAATGTCGATAGGAATGAAGGTAGTTCTGGAAGGCTTGCAACAAGGAAAGGTTTGTTGAAGGGATTTTTTACTTGTGATAGAGATCACTTTGCAAATCAGTGTCCCAAAAAACCACCGGGAACACAACCACATGAGAACCCTCTACCTCATTAATGAGAAATGTTCCAGCAAAGGATTCATGTGATGTTAGACAATCGTCAAGCAGAGTACCAAATTACTCCAGTGGAGATACCAAGTGCTTTGTTTGGTACACCCATCTCAATTTTAATAGATACTGGTGCTACAAAAAAAATTGTTTCTCCTAGTATAGCTAGTAAAATTTATAGAAAATTTGCCTACATGGAAAATCATTGGATTGTTGAATATGTAGACAAGAGCTAAGGTAGAACAATGTCTATTCAAAGTAAGAGTTGAACTTTCAAGTTTCTCAATGAAAGTGAACTCATATGTAGCTCCCTTAGGTTCCTATGATGTCATTTTAGAGATGAATTTGCTATAAAATATAGGGCCAAAGTAGATTGTCATGCAAAAATGGTTGAATGTTTAGATGATCTAGGAAACTGGGTATCATTGCAAGGAATGCCGAGAGAAGTTAAGCTATGCGAGATCTTCATCGTACAAATGGATAGAGTGAAGAAGCAATGTTGTCAACTCTTCGCGGTAAAAATGAAGAAACTTGAGGAATGCAAAGAGTTCATTTCTCAAGATGATGTAGCATATTATGGACCCCAAAACCTCCAAGAAGCTGAAGATGGTAAGGTGGTAGAATAGAGAAAGTCAGATATGGATAAATATCCTATCCTAAGGAACTTTATGGACGTATTTCCAGATGAACGACCCGGATTGCCTCCCAAGAGAGTGTTTGATTTCTCCATCGACACAGTTCCAGGGTTGGAGCCTATATCCAAAGTGCCATATATGATGACCGCAACAAAATTAATGGATCTAAAATCTCAATTGGAGGAATTGTTGTCCAAGGCATTAATAAGACCCAATGTTTCACCCTGGGGAGCACCAATGATCTTTGTAAATAAATATGGTACACTATGCGCTTGTGCATTAATTATCATTTTCTTAACAAGGCAATGCTAAAGAATAAGTATATGTTACCATGTATTGATGATCTCTTTGATCAGATGCGAGGAGCAGTAGTGTTTTTAAAAAATGATCTATGATCAGGTTATCATCAATTGAGAATCAAGGACAAAGGGTTGATCCCACAATAGTGGTTTACACTTTTTGGCCAAAATTGACATTGAATTGATTTTTTAACTAAATCTTCACTTTTGGGCACCTATAGTTGCTAAATGATGAGGAATTTGAAGATGATGCAAACTAGTGATTTGTGACATTTTATCTGTAGATTCTAAATATATTATTTAAAAAAAAATTGGAATCAAATTGCATTTATTTTTTTCATCTCCTTCGAAAACTATTTTTTAATAGTAAACACCATTTTTATAGAGTGACATGTACTTGTTAACACAACTTTTTTCTATGAAGGATAAAATTCTAATTTTTTCGAATTTAGATTCGTAACTACGATATCTAGTGCATGCAATTGGTTTCATAGTATTTTATTGAATATTTTTTTCTTAATTAAGATTTGAAGTCAAACTAGTTACAATTTAGACATAGGTTTACTTGCTAATACATAATTTTTTTTGTACGTATTGAAATTCAATTTTTTTTGTTGGATCAAGGACATCAATATCAAGTTCATAGATATTTTTCATAATTTTTTTTATAATCTACTATTTTTCCACATGTGCAGAACAAAGAGCTTGATTTTCAGTGAAAAACCTATGTTTAATTAAACTTAAAAAAACATAATAAAACCAAAATATATTAAATTATATTTGATGGATAGCCTGTTTTGAGGACTACCATCATCCAGTTGGGTTTGTGAAGTTGATTCCATTTTCATCTTCAACCTAAGCTTGAAAAGGAAATTTTTTGCAAACAATTGCTAGAGGAGAGGGATAAGGACAAAAAAAGGGGGGTTCGAGTGAACCCCCTAGACCCATCGAGCGAAGGGGGTTCGCTTGAACCCACCTTTTTCTTCCATTTCCCATTGATTTCATTTAAAAAACCCCACCAAATGGGGTTGCATCACAAAGGGGGGATTCAAGCGAACCCCTTTTTGGGTTCGCTCAAACCCCATACACTTTAGTGAACTTTAAGCGGACTTCAAGCAGTTGAAGATAGAGCGCCAAAAGTCTAGGCACCAAAAATTTAGGAATGCATAGTGGAACAAGTCCTTTTAATGCTTTATGTTAAATTTATGTTTAAAAACTTTACAGTTCCACTCTGAGCCTTTAATATGTTTTTTGTTATGGAAATTAGTCAGTTGGTTAGTTGAAATTTTGTTAAAAGACTTTTTCAATGGTGATCTTCCACCATCTGAAATTTAGGATTTTGTTAGCAATATAGTATATCTATGTAACTGCTAGAAACAATGCATATGTGATACTGTTATGATATGCTTTGAACATTGTTCAACCATGTCTCTGTGTTACACTTTTATGATATGAATAAATAAATATTGTCAATCTTATTCTTAGTCAATAGTTCTGAGTAATGGAAGTATCATGGATGGATTCATTTTGAAGATGCAAAAGTACATGTGATTTGAGTTAAGCGTAGGAATGCCCGAGAGCTGGCCACTCAAGGGATCTTGTAGAGTAGATAGATAAGTATTTCTTTTGTTAATATTGTTACTTTTATTTTGTACATGATAAATTTGAATGAATGTTATTTGTGTGTCGAGCTTTGTCAATTGTTCTTGCAGGTCATGGTTTTTAGTTTACAATTTTTAAGTTTTGTTTATTTGGAAACTCCAAATCAATCACTCCTATTGTTAGTTACAAATTGTCAAGTTTACTTTTTGTCAGTAGTTAGTTGTTAGTCATTAGTTATTTTCATTTAAATTTTACAGTTTTACTGTAAGTGTTTCTTCTTAGGTAATCTATATGCTTTCTAGTTTAACCATCTCATGCTTTCTAGTTTAAACAACTTCATGTTTTCTAGTTTAAACAACTTCATGTTTTCTAGTTTAAACAACTTCATGTTTTCTAGTTTAAACAACTTCATGCTTTCTAGTTTAATTTTTGTTTATAACTATTTCAAGAATTCAAAAAATCTAAGAGAGACAGCCAAGATGTCCCCTATTGTATACAACCTTTGAACACTACCTAGTCGATATAATTGATACATTTTCAACTAAAGTGATAGGACCTCACAAGATCCTGTCAGAATGCGTGAGGCTATCAACTTTGTATCTCTTGTCTCTTCAACCAAGTCAGACTCTTTACCACTTTCCAAGGATATGCCCTAAAAATGTAGTGTTAGTCCTGCCATCATCTGTAGGGACCCTCGTGTTCTTCCCATATTCGAAAGTTATTGTATTAACCTCTAGTGGTGAATCAGAGGAATATATTCCTCTAAACTATGTATCTAAGGATAGGCCTGAAGGTTATTTTCCTTTTGACGATGTATGTAAACAAAAATTTGAAGGGTACACTCCAGTTAGTTATGTATTAGAGAGTGAATTTGAGGGATACTCTCCCCTTGACTATTTGAATAGTCATTCCATGTAAATGTAAGGATATTGAAATCCTATTAATCTAAATAAAAATGATGTTTTGGAAGATATGTGTATAAGATCTTCTTTCAAAATTCTTATTTATGATTTTTTGATCTTCATGATTTTTTTTGAATGTTGTAGAAATATTCTTAGTCCATCTAATTAAAAATGAAACCTCTAGGTATAAATTTTCTTGAGAAAAGTGGTTAGAACTAGAACTAACCTTGGGGGAATCCAAGAAGTAGGCCAAGGTGCAGAAAATGTTGAGGCCAAATTGGATCGTATATTAGCCATGATGGATGAGGCAAGAGAATGAATTGGGAACCTCGAGCATGAGGTAAGAGGAAAATAGAGGGAGGAACAAGAAGTTCCTAACAATGATGAAGAAGGGGAAAATTCCCATGATCATACTCAATCTAGTGAGCATGAGGATGCAAAATCATAGTCTAGGTTAGAGGGAGGTAAAAGGAAGAGACTTGCAAGTGAGCTATCTCAAGATATGAGGAAGATCACCCCACCAAAGTTTGAAGGTAGCACTACTAGGGATGTGGTTGAGGCATGGCTCACAAAGATGGAAAAGTATTTTGAAATTAGGAATTACTTTGAGGTAACTAAAGCCATTTGGGGAGCCTTCCAATTGGTTGGAGAAGCATCCAACTGGTGGATAAATAAAAAGATGGAGCTTAGGCTAAGTTCCTTAAATCTTACTTGGAGTGAATTCGTGAAAATAGTCCAAAAGTGGTGGATACCACAACTATTCTATGATCAAAAGCTTACCGACTTTCAAAACTTGAGGCAAGGAGATTCCTCGGTTAACGAATATTGGGAGAAATTCACTCGTCTCCTAAGGTATGTACCCATGTACTGAAAGGACGAGCGGTTTAGCATAAGGAAGTTCATCATAGGTCTCAATGCCCAAATTAGTGGAGAGGTAGATGTGCGCGGTCTTGCTACCATGGACCTAGTGTACGAGAAATCCATTAAGCAAGATAAAAGGCTTAAATCTATCTCAAATTACCATGAAAAGAATCAGAGGAAGTTTGATTTGTCTTGAGCTAATCCAACTCCAAAGAGGCCTAGTGAGGGGCAAGAATTTCAAAGGATTTCATAATGTGTAGAATGAATCAAGAAGGGATCGCAAGGGGAACTGCAACAAAAACAACAATGTCGATAGGAATGAAGGTAGTTCTGGAAGGCTTGCAACAAGGAAAGGCCTGTTGAAGGGATTTTTTACTTGTGATAGAGATCACTTTGCAAATCAGTGTCCCAAAAAACCACCGGGAACACAACCACATGAGAACCCTCTACCTCATTAATGAGAAATGTTCCAGCAAAGATTTATGTGATGTTAGACAATCGTCAAGTAGAGTACCAGATTACTCCAGTGGAGATACCAAGTGCTTTGTTTGGTACACCCATCTCAATTTTAATAGATACTGGTGCTACAAAAAAAAAAATTCTCCTAGTATAGCTAGTAAAATTTATAGAAAAATTGCCTACATGGAAAATCATTGGATTGTTGAATATGTAGACAAGAGCTAAGGTAGAACAATGTCTATTCGAAGTAAGAGTTGAACTTTCAAGTTTCTCAATGAAAGTGAACTCATATGTAGCTCCCTTAGGTTCCTATGATGTCATTTTAGAGATGAATTTGCTATAAAATATAGGGCCAAAGTAGATTGTCATGCAAAAATGGTTGAATGTTTAGATGATCTAGGAAACTGGGTATCATTGCAAGGAATGCCGAGAGAAGTTAAGCTATGGAGATCTTCATCGTACAAATGGATAGAGTGAAGAAGAAATGTTGTCAACTCTTCGCGGTAAAAATGAAGAAACTTGAGGAATGCAAAGAGTTCATTTCTCAAGATGATGTAGCATATTATGGACCCCAAAACCTCCAGGAAGCTGAAGATGGTAAGGTGGTAGAATAGAGAAAGTCAAATATGGATAAATATCCTATCCTAAGGAACTTTATGGACATATTTCTAGATGAATGACCTGGATTGCCTCCCAAGAGAGTGTTTGATTTCTCCATCGACATAGTTCCAGGGGTGGAGCCTATATCCAAAGTGCCATATATGATGATCACAACAAAATTAATGGATCTGAAATCTCAATTGGAGGAATTGTTGTCCAAGACATTAATAAGACCCAATGTTTCACCCTGGGGAGCACCAGTGATCTTTGTAAATAAATATGGTACACTATGCGCTTGTGCATTAATTATCATTTTCTTAACAAGGCAACGCTAAAGAATAAGTATTTGTTACCATGTATTGATGATCTCTTTGATCAGATGCGAGGAGCAGTAGTGTTTTTAAAAAATGATCTACGATCAGGTTATCATCAATTGAGAATCAAGGACGAAGGGGTGATCCCACAATAGTGGTTTACACTTTTTGGCCAAAATTGACATTGAATTGATTTTTTAACTAAATCTTCACTTTTGGGCACCTATAGTTGCTAAACGATGAGGAACTTGAAGATGATGCAAACTAGTGATTTGTGACATTTTATCTGTAGATTCTAAATATATTATTTAAAAAAAAATTGGAATCAAATTGTATTTATTTTTTTCATCTCCTTCGAAAACTATTTTTTAATAGTAAACACCATTTTTACAGAGTGACATGTACTTGTTAACACAACTTTTTTCTAGGAAAGATAAAATTCTAATTTTTTCGAATTTAGATTCGTAACTATGTTATCTAGTGCATGCAATTGGTTTCATAGTATTTTATTGAATATTTTTTTCTTAATTAAGTTTTGAAGTCAAACCAGTTACAATTTAGACATAGGTTTACTTGCTAATACATAATTTTTTTTGTACGTATTGAAATTCAATTTTTTTTGTTGGATCAAGGACATCAATATCAAGTTCATAGATATTTTTCATAATTTTTTTTATAATCTACTATTTTTCCACATGTGCAGAACAAAGAGCTTGATTTTCAGTGAAAAACCTATGTTTAATTAAACTTAAAAAAACATAATAAAACCAAAATATATTAAATTATATTTGATGGATAGCCTGTTTTGAGGACTACCATCATCCAGTTGGGTTTGTGAAGTTGATTCCATTTTCATCTTCAACCTAAGCTTGAAAAGGAAATTTTTTGCAAACAATTGCTAGAGGAGAGGGACAAGGACAAAAAAAGGGGGGTTCGAGTGAACC
Source organism: Sequoia sempervirens (assembly GCA_007258455.2). Lineage (NCBI taxonomy): Eukaryota > Viridiplantae > Streptophyta > Pinopsida > Cupressales > Cupressaceae > Sequoia > Sequoia sempervirens. Next base: position 6,812 of record VDFB02271125.1, on the reverse strand, counting down.
CCCTAGACCCATCCGAGCGAAGGGGGTTCGCTTGAACCCACCTTTTTCTTCCATTTCCCATTGATTTCATTTAAAAAACCCCACCAAATGGGGTTGCATCACAAAGGGGGGATTCAAGCGAGAACCTTTTTTGGGTTAGCTCAAACCCCCACACTTTAGTGAACCCCTAAAAACCCAATTTTCTTTTGTCTTGGGAGAGTTTTTACAATTTTTCTTCGTGAAGGGAATTGTAAACCACTTTTGTGGGATCCCTCGACATTTTCAAAACAACTTTTAGAACTAGGTATGGTCATTATGAGTTCACGGTCCTACCATTTGGACTAATGAATGCACCTACAACATTCATGAACCTAATGAATAATGTATTTATGGATTGCTTGGATAAGTTTGTGTTGGCATTCTTGGATAATATTCTTATTTACTCCAAGAATGAAGAGGAACATCTCCAACATCTAGAGATTGTTATCCAATGACTAAGAGAGCATAAGTTGTATGGGAAACTCTCTAAGTGTACCTTCTCTCAGAAGGAAGTGCAGTATCTAGGTCATGTGATTTCAACGGATGGGATTGCAGTCAACCCAACAAAAATGAAAGTAGTGCTTGATTGGCCAGTGCCTAAGAATGTGCCAGAAGTTAGAAGTTTTATGGGTCTAGCTAGTTATTATCAAAAGTTTGTTACAAAATTTTCTAGAATAACTTTTCTCATCACTTCATTGCAAAGGAAAGGGAAGAAGTTTGAATGGTTTGAGAAATTTCAAGCAACATTTGACCAACTCAAGGATAAGTTGACCACAACACCGATACTAGAAGTAACTAATCCAAATGGTAATTTTATTATCATCATAGATGCTTTCGGAGAAGGTTTGGGTGGAGTATTAATGCAAGATGGGCAAGTCATAGCCTACGAGTTAAGGAAGTTGAAGCCTTATGAGAAAAATTATGCTTCACACGATTTGGAATTAGGAGTGGTTGTTAATGCATTATAGATGTGGAGACACTAGATTTGTTGGGAATTTTGAGCTGAAGACTGACCATCACAGTCTAAAGTATTTATTCACCCAACCTGATCCGAATGCATGACAAAGAAGGTGGTTAGAATTGATATTTGACTATGATTTCAATATCAACTATATCAAAGGTAAGGAAAATTAGGTTGTCAATGCCCTAAGTTGTAGGAGGCATATCTCCTCGATGATATAAATTCAAACAGATTTCAAGGGTCAAGTGTTGCAAAATTCCAAGGGTGATGAGTATTATGAACAAGTCAAGCAAACACTCTCAAATAATCCATGCAATAGTATGTTGATTTCCATACAAATTTTTCTCATGGTTTTTATTAATATAATCACCATTAATGGGAAATGTTTGATAATTACATGTATAAAATCATGTGTGAGACTTGGTGTTCATCTATGCAAGATCACTACCATGGTTTCAACTGTAAATTTGGTTGTGTTTAAAAATTGTTGAACTTTTTTGGCTTAGCCAACACAATTCATATTTAGATCATCGTATTGATATTATTGTTGGGAAAATAATACAGGTCAATCAAATCATTTCCTACATAACCCCATGAGATAAATTTATACATAAAAGCTTACAAAATAACCATATGCAAATATCAAAGGTATACCACAAGGTCTTGGAAAAACCCTCAAGAGGGAAAAACCTATCTTGCAAAAGCATCCACACTGAGTGTATTATTTAACAATAAAAACATTACAATACACTTACAAAGTCTTGAAGAATAATACTAAAACATAAAGCTCCTTCAATGCATCCTCCATAAATTCAAGAATGTATCCACATATACCATGCCATAATTCACATATGCACTCTTTAGAAGAGATCTCAATACAGTGACAACCAACTCAAACTAGCCAACCAACAATCCTTGAACACTAAACACGTGCTTGTTTTTATAGAATCAATATCACACAAAACAACCAGGGGGTAGGGTAAAGCAACGCGCCTCAAAAATACGAGGAAAAAAACCCTTGACCCCACATTTACTTTTTGACACTAAGTTTCCCAATATTAAATATTTTCCCATGTGCAACCCACACATAAAATATCTAGCCAATGTTATATACAACTTTACAAGTGGACCCAAATAATTATTTAATGTCACTAAACATGTCACCTAAGATGCACCATAAATAAATATTTATTTTACATAATTAAAATAATTATTTCTTGTGCAAGGTGTACAACACCCTATTCCTAACATTCTCCCAATTGTGTACATTACATAAGGGTCAATCAATGAGATAAATCATTATATCCATCCATGAAACCACATGAATCTTCAACATGCTCTTGTACCCCATCAAGATTCCTACAATAACATCCAAGATGTCCACCATCTCAAGCAATAAATCCTCTCATCCTTCAAATTTCCACATATGGAAGAAAAGGAACAAGCTAAGGCGAAGATGCACCAATCCAAAGAAAATAAGCATAAAATCCCATGTGATAAAAAAGGCTCCAAGCTACTATGAAATAAAGAAAAAACCCACATGACCGGAAATAACAACCATAGAAAATTCTAATCCATCCAACAATTCATGCCTCTAAGGTACCCAAACATTAGTAGACTAATCCAACCCATAAATCAAAATCAAAATTGAGCAAAAGAGTTAGTAAATATTGATGAAAAAAAAAAGAGGGCTCACCAACACCAACCCTTGCTGTACCAGTTCTACAATGATTGTGATTGAAGATGATGAATGTGAGTGCCTTCACCAACAACATAAGGGTACATTTTATGGAGTCTTATTTATGGCTTGGGTTGAGGCCAATTTATATATTTTTGGCTATAATATTGGATGGATATGATTAAAAGGAGATATTAATGGCTCAAATTGGTTGAGACCCTTAAAGGGATGAGATGAGAACAAGTGTCCTCACTTGGTTGGTATGAGGAAGAACCCAAGGTTAAATTTTAATATATGGTGGAGAATCCCCTTAGATAAAGTGGAGGGATGAGATGGAAAAGGGCTACTTTGGAGTACCCTAAGGGGATGGGAAAGTTCTTTGTCCCATGTGATATGGTACCAAGGCCCATGTCACATGTATAAAGGGGCCATGCCTTGTGTACAAACATTGGATGTGTAATATTTGAGTTAATTAATTTTAACAAACTAAAGAAGAGTGGATGGAAAAGATAATTAAATAAATAGGTATATTTATTAAATTTTTGAAAAGGGGATAGGAGATAGGTACATAAATATTTGGATTTATTTATCTAAGGTGGACTATAGAAGAAGGACGACCAAGTGAATAGTGATGATGGTGATTTTATTAATTAAATAATCAAATATTATTTAACTAACAAGGGGATGGAAATTAGACAATTAATTGGATAAATAGGGATTTATTCAATTAATTATAGAGGAAATATTCAAGTAATTAGGTAATCAATGACACGTGTCAATTTTAGGTATCTAAGGGATAAAATATTGATCTCAAGATATAAAATAAATATATGGATGTAAGTGCATTGATGAGGTATAAATGATGAATATTGTTAGGAAATTACTAGGTTGATCAAACCATTTCCTACATGGCCTTATGATATAGAAAAACATGCATACAAACCTACAAAATAACCACAATAAAAAGGTCTAAGGCATACCATAAGATTACACAAAATGTACATTGGGAAAACCCTTAAGAGGGAAAAACCCAACCTTCAAAATCATTTAAATTCAATGTATTATTTAGCAATGAAATGTTAAAATACACTTATAGAATCTCCTTGGATAAATTAGAAACATCAAGCTCTTCCATTGCGTCCTCCATGTGCCCAAGCATAATGGGTAACCATGCAACCAAAAGTCCCATGCCATGCTTGACACATGCAGTCTGCAACAAAGCTTAATACAAATGAAATCCAACCAACCAACCAACCATAACCACTAAACATGTGTTTGATTTTATAGATTCAAGCTCACACAAAAAAATGAGTGATATAGGTAAAAGCATGTGTTTCAAAACCATGAGTGCATAAAACCAATGACCCCAACATTTACTTTTTGGTACTATTTTTTTCCAATATTAATTTTTTTCTAATTCATAACCTACACAAAAATATCCAACCAATATTACAAACAACTTTACAAGTGGACCTAGATAAATATTTAATATGGCTAAACACATCTCTAAAGATGCACCACAAATAAATATTTAATTTACATATTAAAATAATCATTTCTTATGCAAGGTGTACACTTGTAATGGCCTGGTCAAATTATTTCAGGGTTTATAATTTCTAATTAATTTTTTTTAACCCAAAACTAGCAAAACCAAAACTTTCCCTTTTTAAACCTTGATTTGTATCTTTGTCTTCCTTTAGAAGTGGTATCAATCGTTGTATCTAATGTTTTGGACCTGAATCCAAATTATAAAGATATGGTAAAATTGGCAACTATAACTATCAATGAAGTTTTTCTGCAAGACAATGCTTTGTTGAAGAGCGTGTAGAAATATAAGTTTTGGAAGGGAGAAGCATTTGTGGGCAGGATCTTTCCAAGGCATTATTTGTATAACAAGGCTGGATATAGAAATGTTTACATTGCAATGAAGATCTCATTGGAGAATAATACATCAAGTTACCTTTATAGAGCATTAGCACACCATCATTTTGAAATTGGGGATGACATGGTAAGGAATTTCAAGTCAAAGTACCATGCATTATCCTTTATGTTGACACATTAGTGCCATCATGAAGCTATCATCAACACACAATTGTCCAATCAGAATGAGGTGGATTCGGTAACATCTCAAGCTGCTGAAGGGATTTTGAATGCAAATTTGATCAGAGCAAAAGTGGTCATTCCAGATATAAACATCACTGCAAACTCACAATCTACTCCTCCTGATCATCAATTTATGCACAAAGGAGAAGGGGTGGATGGATCATTTGTTGGAAATGCTTGATACTGATACAAGACTAATAGAGTACTGCAGATTGATCTTTTGAAGGTTGATATTATATAATTAGTTTTCAAATTTTGAAGTTACTTTTGAAACAAATATTTTGAAATTGTAAAGCTAGTTTCTTATTAGTATTTCTATATTTTGCTTATAGCTTCCAAAACAATACTATTGTAATCACTTATTTTATTATAGTAATATATCTAGTCGGCCTATAGCCTTTTAATTAAAAAAAAATAAAATTACCTTTGTCTTTTAATATGGACTCCAAAGTGACAATATTAATCAATCATGAGCCTATAATATATGTATATAATCCATAATTTAGAAAAAAAACAAGAGAAACATTTTTAGAACTTTTACGCCAAAATAAAGTACAAAAAATACATTTAGTTACATGACAAGAATAACATACATCAACCACAATAGTCACTAGTACAATGGCTACAATAGTAGCAAATACAATTGAAAATACCTAATGATTTTCTTACAAAAAATTGCCAATGTACTTGACTCAAAGTGGGTTAGCTCCGTAACCATGGAGTCCTCTCTCAACCTCTTGATGAAGTCATCTCACCAAGATGAAAGGATTTTAATCCTCGGCCCTATAAACGAAAAGGTTTTCGTCCTTTGATTTTCTGTACATTTGAAGGTTTTTGTCCTTGTGTCTGCCACTCTAAAGAACATGTGCTTGAAGTAGTATTTATTAGGGTTTCAATGAAGATAAACTCATTGAATCTTCCTAAGAGCGTGTCCAAATTTTGATAACACGAAGATCCATGGTTAAAATGAGTTCTTGCTCAAAATAATGACCAAGGGGATAGGGTTGCAACCATTACAAAAAATGAAGCACATGTGTCTTTCCCTTCCAAGGTTGCAAAAACACAAGAATTCAAACCCAAAACAATAAAAATAAAATTCTTGGGTAGGAAAATTCCACTTGGAGTAGTTGTCAAGTCAAAACTAAATATTGATGGTATTTTGGGTCATGCATGGGTTATGTAGGAATTAACAATGAAAAATGGTGCTAGTGTCAATGTTTGGGAGTCAAGAATATTCCAAGACTCATACCATTGGTCAAAAGTTGGGGTTTGAGCAAGAGGCATGCAGGTAGGAAGAATTATGGCGCTCTAATGAAAATAAAGGAGAAAGGGGGGATGGAAAAAGGGCATGCCTAGATGGATAAGTCCAATGAATCAACACAAACAAGAGAAAGCAGAGGTTGGAGGAAAGGAACATTAGTAGGTAAAAGTTTGAAACCTCAATAAGGAAAAGGGAGGAGCAAAGTCTGGCAAAATGGTATACCGAGATCGTAAAGTCCAAAATTTTGATAAAAATATCATATGTAGGAGTTTAGACACAAAAAATTACTATACTTAGAGAAACTAAGACCAAGATGGTTGTGATCCATCATGCTTAGCTCATCAAAAAGTAAAGGGAAGATGAATTCTAGTTCTAACATAGATTTATTGAGAAGGGGACATTACAACAACACCCTTTTCATAACAAATATACAACTTAGCAAGTGTAAATGAGAGTAAATGGAGATGCAAACAAGGATTAAACCATGAGCCAAACTTAGCACAAAAGTGTGCCTTATTGATATGTTATTACACTACCTAAAGAATTCTACCCATATTTTATGGAACCTTGTATAAAACATGGGTCACTTCAATTAGGCTCACTCCATGCATGCAATGCAATGACCCATCATGCCTCATACAAGACCATGTAATGAAAGGAATAATAAAATGAATTTAAAGGAAAGTACTAATCCAATAAGCAATTGTTTGAAGGAAAATAATACCATCCAAGATGAAAACTAAGAGTCGCCAAGAGCATGCACACCAAATATCCAGAGGAGACACAAGATT
>VDFB02271124.1:0-28495 GCA_007258455.2 Sequoia sempervirens | reverse complement strand
TTGTCAACTCTTCGCGGTAAAAATGAAGAAACTTGAGGAATGCAAAGAGTTCATTTCTCAAGATGATGTAGCATATTATGGACCCCAAAACCTCCAAGAAGCTGAAGATGGTAAGGTGGTAGAATAGAGAAAGTCAGATATGGATAAATATCCTATCCTAAGGAACTTTATGGACGTATTTCCAGATGAACAACCCGGATTGCCTCCCAAGAGAGTGTTTGATTTCTCCATCGACACAGTTCCAGGGTTGGAGCCTATATCCAAAGTGCCATATATGATGACCGCAACAAAATTAATGGATCTAAAATCTCAATTGGAGGAATTGTTGTCCAAGGCATTAATAAGACCCAATGTTTCACCCTGGGGAGCACCAATGATCTTTGTAAATAAATATGGTACACTATGCGCTTGTGCATTAATTATCATTTTCTTAACAAGGCAATGCTAAAGAATAAGTATATGTTACCATGTATTGATGATCTCTTTGATCAGATGCGAGGAGCAGTAGTGTTTTTAAAAAATGATCTATGATCAGGTTATCATCAATTGAGAATCAAGGACAAAGGGTTGATCCCACAATAGTGGTTTACACTTTTTGGCCAAAATTGACATTGAATTGATTTTTTAACTAAATCTTCACTTTTGGGCACCTATAGTTGCTAAATGATGAGGAATTTGAAGATGATGCAAACTAGTGATTTGTGACATTTTATCTGTAGATTCTAAATATATTATTTTAAAAAAAATTGGAATCAAATTGCATTTATTTTTTTCATCTCCTTCGAAAACTATTTTTTAATAGTAAACACCATTTTTATAGAGTGACATGTACTTGTTAACACAACTTTTTTCTATGAAGGATAAAATTCTAATTTTTTCGAATTTAGATTCGTAACTACGATATCTAGTGCATGCAATTGGTTTCATAGTATTTTATTGAATATTTTTTTCTTAATTAAGATTTGAAGTCAAACTAGTTACAATTTAGACATAGGTTTACTTGCTAATACATAATTTTTTTTGTACGTATTGAAATTCAATTTTTTTTGTTGGATCAAGGACATCAATATCAAGTTCATAGATATTTTTCATAATTTTTTTTATAATCTACTATTTTTCCACATGTGCAGAACAAAGAGCTTGATTTTCAGTGAAAAACCTATGTTTAATTAAACTTAAAAAAACATAATAAAACCAAAATATATTAAATTATATTTGATGGATAGCCTGTTTTGAGGACTACCATCATCCAGTTGGGTTTGTGAAGTTGATTCCATTTTCATCTTCAACCTAAGCTTGAAAAGGAAATTTTTTGCAAACAATTGCTAGAGGAGAGGGACAAGGACAAAAAAAGGGGGGTTCGAGTGAACCCCCTAGACCCATCCGAGCGAAGGGGGTTCGCTTGAACCCACCTTTTTCTTCCATTTCCCATTGATTTCATTTAAAAAACCCCACCGTGAGTTTGCATACAAAAGTTCATGAGCCCTTTTGGGTTAACTCAAACCCCACACTTTAGTGAACCCCTAAAAACCCAATTTTCTTTTGTCTTGGGAGAGTTTTTACAATTTTTCTTCGTGAAGGGAATTGTAAACCACTTTTGTGGGATCCCTCGACATTTTCAAAACAACTTTTAGAACTAGGTATGGTCATTATGAGTTCACGGTCCTACCATTTGGACTAATGAATGCACCTACAACATTCATGAACCTAATGAATAATGTATTTATGGATTGCTTGGATAAGTTTGTGTTGGCATTCTTGGATAATATTCTTATTTACTCCAAGAATGAAGAGGAACATCTCCAACATCTAGAGATTGTTATCCAATGACTAAGAGAGCATAAGTTGTATGGGAAACTCTCTAAGTGTACCTTCTCTCAGAAGGAAGTGCAGTATCTAGGTCATGTGATTTCAACGGATGGGATTGCAGTCAACCCAACAAAAATGAAAGTAGTGCTTGATTGGCCAGTGCCTAAGAATGTGCCAGAAGTTAGAAGTTTTATGGGTCTAGCTAGTTATTATCAAAAGTTTGTTACAAAATTTTCTAGAATAACTTTTCTCATCACTTCATTGCAAAGGAAAGGGAAGAAGTTTGAATGGTTTGAGAAATTTCAAGCAACATTTGACCAACTCAAGGATAAGTTGACCACAACACCGATACTAGAAGTAACTAATCCAAATGGTAATTTTATTATCATCATAGATGCTTTCGGAGAAGGTTTGGGTGGAGTATTAATGCAAGATGGGCAAGTCATAGCCTACGAGTTAAGGAAGTTGAAGCCTTATGAGAAAAATTATGCTTCACACGATTTGGAATTAGGAGTGGTTGTTAATGCATTATAGATGTGGAGACACTAGATTTGTTGGGAATTTTGAGCTGAAGACTGACCATCACAGTCTAAAGTATTTATTCACCCAACCTGATCCGAATGCATGACAAAGAAGGTGGTTAGAATTGATATTTGACTATGATTTCAATATCAACTATATCAAAGGTAAGGAAAATTAGGTTGTCAATGCCCTAAGTTGTAGGAGGCATATCTCCTCGATGATATAAATTCAAACAGATTTCAAGGGTCAAGTGTTGCAAAATTCCAAGGGTGATGAGTATTATGAACAAGTCAAGCAAACACTCTCAAATAATCCATGCAATAGTATGTTGATTTCCATACAAATTTTTCTCATGGTTTTTATTAATATAATCACCATTAATGGGAAATGTTTGATAATTACATGTATAAAATCATGTGTGAGACTTGGTGTTCATCTATGCAAGATCACTACCATGGTTTCAACTGTAAATTTGGTTGTGTTTAAAAATTGTTGAACTTTTTTGGCTTAGCCAACACAATTCATATTTAGATCATCGTATTGATATTATTGTTGGGAAAATAATACAGGTCAATCAAATCATTTCCTACATAACCCCATGAGATAAATTTATACATAAAAGCTTACAAAATAACCATATGCAAATATCAAAGGTATACCACAAGGTCTTGGAAAAACCCTCAAGAGGGAAAAACCTATCTTGCAAAAGCATCCACACTGAGTGTATTATTTAACAATAAAAACATTACAATACACTTACAAAGTCTTGAAGAATAATACTAAAACATAAAGCTCCTTCAATGCATCCTCCATAAATTCAAGAATGTATCCACATATACCATGCCATAATTCACATATGCACTCTTTAGAAGAGATCTCAATACAGTGACAACCAACTCAAACTAGCCAACCAACAATCCTTGAACACTAAACACGTGCTTGTTTTTATAGAATCAATATCACACAAAACAACCAGGGGGTAGGGTAAAGCAACGCGCCTCAAAAATACGAGGAAAAAAACCCTTGACCCCACATTTACTTTTTGACACTAAGTTTCCCAATATTAAATATTTTCCCATGTGCAACCCACACATAAAATATCTAGCCAATGTTATATACAACTTTACAAGTGGACCCAAATAATTATTTAATGTCACTAAACATGTCACCTAAGATGCACCATAAATAAATATTTATTTTACATAATTAAAATAATTATTTCTTGTGCAAGGTGTACAACACCCTATTCCTAACATTCTCCCAATTGTGTACATTACATAAGGGTCAATCAATGAGATAAATCATTATATCCATCCATGAAACCACATGAATCTTCAACATGCTCTTGTACCCCATCAAGATTCCTACAATAACATCCAAGATGTCCACCATCTCAAGCAATAAATCCTCTCATCCTTCAAATTTCCACATATGGAAGAAAAGGAACAAGCTAAGGCGAAGATGCACCAATCCAAAGAAAATAAGCATAAAATCCCATGTGATAAAAAAGGCTCCAAGCTACTATGAAATAAAGAAAAAACCCACATGACCGGAAATAACAACCATAGAAAATTCTAATCCATCCAACAATTCATGCCTCTAAGGTACCCAAACATTAGTAGACTAATCCAACCCATAAATCAAAATCAAAATTGAGCAAAAGAGTTAGTAAATATTGATGAAAAAAAAAAGAGGGCTCACCAACACCAACCCTTGCTGTACCAGTTCTACAATGATTGTGATTGAAGATGATGAATGTGAGTGCCTTCACCAACAACATAAGGGTACATTTTATGGAGTCTTATTTATGGCTTGGGTTGAGGCCAATTTATATATTTTTGGCTATAATATTGGATGGATATGATTAAAAGGAGATATTAATGGCTCAAATTGGTTGAGACCCTTAAAGGGATGAGATGAGAACAAGTGTCCTCACTTGGTTGGTATGAGGAAGAACCCAAGGTTAAATTTTAATATATGGTGGAGAATCCCCTTAGATAAAGTGGAGGGATGAGATGGAAAAGGGCTACTTTGGAGTACCCTAAGGGGATGGGAAAGTTCTTTGTCCCATGTGATATGGTACCAAGGCCCATGTCACATGTATAAAGGGGCCATGCCTTGTGTACAAACATTGGATGTGTAATATTTGAGTTAATTAATTTTAACAAACTAAAGAAGAGTGGATGGAAAAGATAATTAAATAAATAGGTATATTTATTAAATTTTTGAAAAGGGGATAGGAGATAGGTACATAAATATTTGGATTTATTTATCTAAGGTGGACTATAGAAGAAGGACGACCAAGTGAATAGTGATGATGGTGATTTTATTAATTAAATAATCAAATATTATTTAACTAACAAGGGGATGGAAATTAGACAATTAATTGGATAAATAGGGATTTATTCAATTAATTATAGAGGAAATATTCAAGTAATTAGGTAATCAATGACACGTGTCAATTTTAGGTATCTAAGGGATAAAATATTGATCTCAAGATATAAAATAAATATATGGATGTAAGTGCATTGATGAGGTATAAATGATGAATATTGTTAGGAAATTACTAGGTTGATCAAACCATTTCCTACATGGCCTTATGATATAGAAAAACATGCATACAAACCTACAAAATAACCACAATAAAAAGGTCTAAGGCATACCATAAGATTACACAAAATGTACATTGGGAAAACCCTTAAGAGGGAAAAACCCAACCTTCAAAATCATTTAAATTCAATGTATTATTTAGCAATGAAATGTTAAAATACACTTATAGAATCTCCTTGGATAAATTAGAAACATCAAGCTCTTCCATTGCGTCCTCCATGTGCCCAAGCATAATGGGTAACCATGCAACCAAAAGTCCCATGCCATGCTTGACACATGCAGTCTGCAACAAAGCTTAATACAAATGAAATCCAACCAACCAACCAACCATAACCACTAAACATGTGTTTGATTTTATAGATTCAAGCTCACACAAAAAAATGAGTGATATAGGTAAAAGCATGTGTTTCAAAACCATGAGTGCATAAAACCAATGACCCCAACATTTACTTTTTGGTACTATTTTTTTCCAATATTAATTTTTTTCTAATTCATAACCTACACAAAAATATCCAACCAATATTACAAACAACTTTACAAGTGGACCTAGATAAATATTTAATATGGCTAAACACATCTCTAAAGATGCACCACAAATAAATATTTAATTTACATATTAAAATAATCATTTCTTATGCAAGGTGTACACTTGTAATGGCCTGGTCAAATTATTTCAGGGTTTATAATTTCTAATTAATTTTTTTTAACCCAAAACTAGCAAAACCAAAACTTTCCCTTTTTAAACCTTGATTTGTATCTTTGTCTTCCTTTAGAAGTGGTATCAATCGTTGTATCTAATGTTTTGGACCTGAATCCAAATTATAAAGATATGGTAAAATTGGCAACTATAACTATCAATGAAGTTTTTCTGCAAGACAATGCTTTGTTGAAGAGCGTGTAGAAATATAAGTTTTGGAAGGGAGAAGCATTTGTGGGCAGGATCTTTCCAAGGCATTATTTGTATAACAAGGCTGGATATAGAAATGTTTACATTGCAATGAAGATCTCATTGGAGAATAATACATCAAGTTACCTTTATAGAGCATTAGCACACCATCATTTTGAAATTGGGGATGACATGGTAAGGAATTTCAAGTCAAAGTACCATGCATTATCCTTTATGTTGACACATTAGTGCCATCATGAAGCTATCATCAACACACAATTGTCCAATCAGAATGAGGTGGATTCGGTAACATCTCAAGCTGCTGAAGGGATTTTGAATGCAAATTTGATCAGAGCAAAAGTGGTCATTCCAGATATAAACATCACTGCAAACTCACAATCTACTCCTCCTGATCATCAATTTATGCACAAAGGAGAAGGGGTGGATGGATCATTTGTTGGAAATGCTTGATACTGATACAAGACTAATAGAGTACTGCAGATTGATCTTTTGAAGGTTGATATTATATAATTAGTTTTCAAATTTTGAAGTTACTTTTGAAACAAATATTTTGAAATTGTAAAGCTAGTTTCTTATTAGTATTTCTATATTTTGCTTATAGCTTCCAAAACAATACTATTGTAATCACTTATTTTATTATAGTAATATATCTAGTCGGCCTATAGCCTTTTAATTAAAAAAAAATAAAATTACCTTTGTCTTTTAATATGGACTCCAAAGTGACAATATTAATCAATCATGAGCCTATAATATATGTATATAATCCATAATTTAGAAAAAAAACAAGAGAAACATTTTTAGAACTTTTACGCCAAAATAAAGTACAAAAAATACATTTAGTTACATGACAAGAATAACATACATCAACCACAATAGTCACTAGTACAATGGCTACAATAGTAGCAAATACAATTGAAAATACCTAATGATTTTCTTACAAAAAATTGCCAATGTACTTGACTCAAAGTGGGTTAGCTCCGTAACCATGGAGTCCTCTCTCAACCTCTTGATGAAGTCATCTCACCAAGATGAAAGGATTTTAATCCTCGGCCCTATAAACGAAAAGGTTTTCGTCCTTTGATTTTCTGTACATTTGAAGGTTTTTGTCCTTGTGTCTGCCACTCTAAAGAACATGTGCTTGAAGTAGTATTTATTAGGGTTTCAATGAAGATAAACTCATTGAATCTTCCTAAGAGTGTGTCCAAATTTTGATAACACGAAGATCCATGGTTAAAATGAGTTCTTGCTCAAAATAATGACCAAGGGGATAGGGTTGCAACCATTACAAAAAATGAAGCACATGTGTCTTTCCCTTCCAAGGTTGCAAAAACACAAGAATTCAAACCCAAAACAATAAAAATAAAATTCTTGGGTAGGAAAATTCCACTTGGAGTAGTTGTCAAGTCAAAACTAAATATTGATGGTATTTTGGGTCATGCATGGGTTATGTAGGAATTAACAATGAAAAATGGTGCTAGTGTCAATGTTTGGGAGTCAAGAATATTCCAAGACTCATACCATTGGTCAAAAGTTGGGGTTTGAGCAAGAGGCATGCAGGTAGGAAGAATTATGGCGCTCTAATGAAAATAAAGGAGAAAGGGGGGATGGAAAAAGGGCATGCCTAGATGGATAAGTCCAATGAATCAACACAAACAAGAGAAAGCAGAGGTTGGAGGAAAGGAACATTAGTAGGTAAAAGTTTGAAACCTCAATAAGGAAAAGGGAGGAGCAAAGTCTGGCAAAATGGTATACCGAGATCGTAAAGTCCAAAATTTTGATAAAAATATCATATGTAGGAGTTTAGACACAAAAAATTACTATACTTAGAGAAACTAAGACCAAGATGGTTGTGATCCATCATGCTTAGCTCATCAAAAAGTAAAGGGAAGATGAATTCTAGTTCTAACATAGATTTATTGAGAAGGGGACATTACAACAACACCCTTTTCATAACAAATATACAACTTAGCAAGTGTAAATGAGAGTAAATGGAGATGCAAACAAGGATTAAACCATGAGCCAAACTTAGCACAAAAGTGTGCCTTATTGATATGTTATTACACTACCTAAAGAATTCTACCCATATTTTATGGAACCTTGTATAAAACATGGGTCACTTCAATTAGGCTCACTCCATGCATGCAATGCAATGACCCATCATGCCTCATACAAGACCATGTAATGAAAGGAATAATAAAATGAATTTAAAGGAAAGTACTAATCCAATAAGCAATTGTTTGAAGGAAAATAATACCATCCAAGATGAAAACTAAGAGTCGCCAAGAGCATGCACACCAAATATCCAGAGGAGACACAAGATTTTGTAAGGGGGAAAAAAACAAAGAAAACCCCCCTATATTATGAAGATGGAATAAAGCCTAAGAAGATTACAAAGAGAGACAATGGAAGAGCTTAAGCATAAAATCCTTCTTGTGAAGAATGAGAGAAGCACCTCAAATAAATAGAGACAAGAAAGGAGTTGCATAAGTTACTCCCATTTCTTTGAATGCCACCTTTTGTCATATGTGTGTGCAAGGTGTCAAGATCCTCATAAGGAGGAGGTTACATCTAAGCCTTAATAGTCCTCCAAAAAGGAAATTTTATAAAAATGAGTCATTATCACACATGTGTGAGAATACTTAAATAAGATAAAATACTTGTAGGGATTCCTTTGGAATATTCCTACAAGTATTTAAATGATACAAGTTATCAAATAATCTTCGCCTAAGTAAAGATTAATTTCTAATAGCGAGGATACAAGAGTCAATTTTCCTTTTTCTCCATAGAAAATGATGGAACCACTCCCCTGATCTAATTCATATTGCATACACTCGAGAAGAGGGGAGATAGTTTTTGATTTGTAGTGCTCCTACTAATTAGTCATTTCTTATAAAGAAAAAAACATTAGTGTAATCAGATCTCGAATAATTAGTACATATGGTGCAATACAATTTTATAGATCAAGGTTTGAATGGGATCATACGTTTCATTTGTTGCTATAATGGCCTTAATAGAAGTGTTTTAATTAAACCATTGATATGTAATCACATTAAGGTCCCCTTAAAAAATGGGCCAAAAACTAAATGAAAAATGATACATGTATTACTAATTTCACTAATACACTTATAAATTCTATCTATCTTGAAGAAATGAATGAATATATAGAGTACATAGTGACTATTATAGATCAAGAAATTAACTAGCTTGTTAAAACATTTAAGAGATTAACTAGTGTTCAAAATATAAAGTATTATGATATCAATAAAATAAATTTACCTCCAAATTGTCGTATTAAACTATAATCTTCTAATTTGCAATTTACAAATAAATTGCTCGTAGATAACAAAAGATTAAAATGAAAAAACTTCTTTCCAAAAATTATTCCAAATTTTATTCATAATAATTCAAAAATTTTAAATACTTTCTAATAATACAACACAAATCATTTTTAAAAAAATTCACCAAAACAAATTTCCAAAGCCCAACCCACAATTAGCGAAAACTTAAAAAAACTAAAAATAAAAGCTTTTATTTTTCAAACTAAAATGTTAATTTATGCAATGCGAAGATTGTGGAGCAAAAGGGTTCCCCGTTCAAAAATCCTTAGAAGCGCGAATACGCTCAAAATTGAAATTGAAAGCCAACCGTTGATTTGAAACTAAAGATGGACGACAAGGATTAGACAATATCACGATCCGCAGTGCTCATATTGAACCAATCATGAAAGGAGAACACATCGATATATAACCAACGACGGAGATTCTGAAAACCACCGACAGTTTGTGCTGCATTATCTTAGTCGATTAGCTTATCTGTGAGTATTTGTTGCGAAGGTTGTTGAGAAAGCAATGGCACCCAAGGCAGAGAAGAAAACAGTGGGGGAAAAGACTCCCACGGCTGTGGCGGAGAAGAAGCCCAAGGAGAAGGCCCCTCCTAAGGCCGGTAAAAAGATTGCTAAGGCTGCAGGAGATAAGAAGAAGAGGAAGAAGAAGAGCGTGGAGAGCTACAAAATATACATTTTCAAGGTTTTGAAGCAAGTTCACCCTGAAATTGGCATCTCCAGCAAGGCCATGTCCATCATGAACTCCTTCATGTACGATATTTTCGAGAAATTAGCTGGAGAGTCGTCAAAGCTGACTAAATACACAAAGAGGGATACTCTCTCTTCCAGGGAGGTGCAGACGGCCGTGAAGTTGGCCCTTCCCGGTGAGCTTGCCAAGCATGCCGTGTCGGAGGGTACAAAGGCCGTCACGAAATTCACTTCTGGTTGATTTGTTCTTTGCCCTCTTTTGTTGTTTTTTAAGGTGTCTGTTGACACCACCTCTGTAATGGATTTGCAGTTTCCCTCAGTCGAGCTGCGCTAATTTTTTATATTGTTGCGGTTTGATTTAGCGGGTCTCTGCTAGCTTTGGAAGGGATCCAGATAAGTATAGATGGGGAAAATTACTTATTTTCAGCTGCATTAGGTTTCGAAGGAAATGCTACTGGTTTTAACTGTATTGTAATAATGTTTTTGAATATTTTGTTGGCTTCTCAAATGTCTGCAACTATTTTGCTACTGTATGATGATGCCATTGCATAGGGCCGCATTTTATGTTTATCGCATTTCTTGCGATTTGATTCGAATGAATGTAAAATTTTCATTAATAAAACTTGGATTATTCGAGTAAGTGATTTTGTAGTTGAAAAGAGTAGGGTTAGGGCAATTTCGGATTTGTTAGCGAATTATTTATTGTTTAGTTGTATTTGTATTTCTCAGGTATTTTTTATTCTTTTGAAATTGTGTTTTTGTTTGATATGATTATTTAATTTTAAACAAGTATTGTAGATTAATTCAGAAAATAAAAATTAAAAAAATAAAATAGAAAATATTGAAGTAAGCATTTATGAATCTTATTATTAAGATTGTCTGAAATTATTATCTTGTTTGAAATTGAATGGTTTAAAAATAAAACTGGTATGTCATATTATGCACTATCTCAAAAAAAAATAATTTATTTTTATTTTTATTTTTTTCTTTTGGGAGTTTATTGTTATAATAGTTTGTTTAAACATGTTAGGTAAGGACTAAAGATGTACAAAAGAAAACACAACACTTTGTACATATTTACAAAAGAAAACACAACATTATAAATATGCTTAGTTTGTTTTTTCTTCAATACAAACTTGTAACACATGAAAATGAAAGAAAGATATTTTGTGGTTGTTCGAGGAATTGCCTTGGTCAAATCCTTATAATGATCTTTCAACCTCCACAAAAACCTAATTTTTGATAGTTTTAAAAAATAAAAATGATAAATATGACAACAATATAATCACAATACTATGTTAAATATGAGTATACATTGATAATAATAGTGTTGAATCCTCAATGCCAAATATACTAAGAACACTTGTGAAAAAATAATAGGCAAAATGAAGAGAGTGGAACAAAAAGAACAAGAACAAAATTACTCCTAACTTCCAACTTAAAGGGACAATGTTATTTTTTTGAGTTTTCACCCTACTTTTGAGTATATGAACAAGATTTATAATCTTCACATGCAAATGACATTGGTAAGAGCTTCAAAAATCAATAATGGAAATAAATTAGAGGTTTGTTAATAAAGCTCTAGAGCATTTTCCAAGTGATATCCTCTAAAAAATTTAGAGAGAAGAGTTTGAATCATAGTCAAAGAGGACCTTGAGTGAAGGATATATGTTTAGAATTTCTTGAGGATGGTTACCTTCTATGAACTTGGAAAAGAAGAGTGAAGCACTCAAAATGATCATTAGAAATGTGAATTATCACATATGTTTGTGTCGTGTTAGTGTCCATAAAATTTGGACTAAACAAAGGCTCAATAGGGTAGGAACAATACAAGGGCTAAGAAAAATATAAAAAAAGAGTGCTAATATATTGGCATATGGATAACATAAACTAATACACCAAAGTGAGCATAGAATACAACGTGAAATTATAAGGTTGTGCAATTTTTGATATACATTTTTCTCACTTTAGTGATGTATGTTTTAAAATAAATATACACACTAAAGCAAATACAAGAAATATTAAAAAAAACATATTCCAAAGAGGATATTGTAGAGGAGGTAGAATTTTTAAGCAGGTTGAACATGCCCCTAGGTTGAGAACCTACAAAATAAATGCATTAAAAATAACAAATTTGGATAGGAAATTGAGTTAGAAGAACAAAGATCCTACATAATAGATATGTCAGCAAGATTATGAAACTTGTAAACAAGAACATCACATACAAAAGAAAATACATCGTGAACAAACATACACAAACACAAAGTAGACACAAGAAGAGAGAAAAATAGAGAAGATGACTAATAAAATAAAAATGTGTTTTCAAATAATGTTTTGCTAGAAAGGAATGTCAAGTATGGCTCTAGGCTAGCAAGTTGAGCTATTCTAGGAACCATGTGATACACTCATGAGTAATTGATACTACAAATTGGGTTGTAGGGTGACTGAAGAGTATTTGAAAGAGGTAAGACATAAGGAGTTCCAAAGGCTAGCCAAGTGTATTATGGTAGGTGGTTCATATGCTACTAGTGTTATAGGGAACGCAATAAAAGCTAACACCATAGGGAGTGAATGTTTCGGGAAGCATAAAAATGAAGTATGTGAAAATGATGGGGTAGAGCACATCAAGAAAGACTTGATGGTGGTTGTATTGAAAAGACACTAAAGAAGAAAACACGGTGCTAGTTGATAGGTCCAAATAATATTTTATTTTTTGTTGGTTTTATCAAACTTTAAGATACTTTTAAACATACTTCTTGACTATAGTCCATATTATATTATTCTTTTTGTATCTATTAGACAGACCTAAGACCTAAAAGCATGATGATGGAATTATAGTTTAATATATTAGCATTAAGTGGTTTATATGAATACGTGCATGAAAATGTTGATGAAAAGTTATGTTTAATTATGATGGTTATCTTTGTGTACATAGTCTACGAAACTAACCTGTTTGCAACAAAAAGAGGAACCATGATGCACAGTTGTTGTAGGATGAGCCTGTAGCAAAAGGAGTGTTGAATACTAGAATAGGGGATGCTACAGAAACAATTGAACGTGGTGGTTATTGGCCAAAGAAATTCATGAAGATAGAGCACGCGTTGTCATGATAGTTAATAAATGCTGAAGAAGAGGTCTTCTTTGATTTGGAAATTTGACAGATGGACGTATAGCTTAATGAAATCTGTTTGCCATAATTTTGTTCTTTTTAGGATTCTCTTTCTTTTTCAGTTATAGATTGAATAAGTTTAGATCTTAAAACCACGTTCTAGATATTTGGAAGTGGAATTAATGATTTCGGTTTTAGTTCTTACTTTCAATAAAGACTCCCTCAGTTTGTATATAATTGATGGTTGAGTTTGTAGTTTAGTTAGTTGGTTCTTGCAAAGTTTGTACTATCTGTTATTTCTAGTTGAAACATGAATCTACAAAATGGTTAAATCCAATTTGTGAGTTTTTTTGTAATCCCTTATTCTATGCAATAAATGAGGTTCAGTTCATGAGATGTGTGAGATCTACTAGTTAGATTGTGCTCGGTTAAGTGGGAAAAGTTACTTGAGCAGGCCACTCAAGGTATTGTTTTCCACTTCATCTTTCAATTATTCATTTATGTTGATAGTTAATATTAATTTACTGTTACTTATGAATTGTAGACTTTATTTCTTAGTTATTACAAGTGAATGCCTAGGAACATCCATGGAATAACTATTAATGACACTCCGAAGGATAGTTTAGATGTTATAGTAATCTTAATTAGGTTTTTGGTTTACTTTCATTAGAAATAGTTTAGTTACAAAAGTTACTGTAGGTACCCGTAGCAACTAAGGTTCAGTTTTACTTTCATTGTTTATAGTTTTTATGAGTGTCCAGTAACTATAATAACTTTAGCATGTTAGTTCGAGTAGTTTGATTCCATGAAGGAATATATTTTGTTGCACCATCATAATCTCACACACCTTGGTCAATAATTTAATGTAGTCTTAAGTAGTGTCAAGTGGACTGTTTAGTTTGTTAACCCTTTGAATTAAGTGACCTTCACCAAGTTTACAAAACATTAACTTAGACTCTACACTAGTGATAACAATGATATTAGAAATGTCTAGAGGCTTATAAAAGGGAGGCACACTAAGGGTTACAAGAAGAGGAGGATCCATTGATGGGGCTAGGACTACGTAAACCCTCTTGGGGTTCCTTTCATCTTGGTCTTGAGGAGGGACAAAATGGGTCACATCAAGAGGACTCACAGGGGGGAGGAGGAAATAGATTAGAAGCTAACCACATAGGAGGGGGATGCTCAGAATTGGGCTTAGAAACAAGACAACTCATTTTTAAGCCACAACAAGATGATAACGCTTGCATCTCTCATATGTTGGTTCCACTTGGTGTAGGCCTAGGAAATTTTTAGGGGAGAGGGAGGGTCTACAGACATTGGTTTCATTCCCTTCTCCATATCAAGGACAAGAGGAGGGACAACAAAAACCACTATATGCTGGAATATTCTAGGAACATAAGGTGAATCACTTCCCATAGGTCACTTTCCTCGTATGATTGAGGGGGTAGGTGGAGGAAAACAGAGTGACTACAAGAAGGTGAGAAGCCATAGGTGAATGTGGAAGTTTTAGAATTGTGGGTTGCTTTCCCTTTATCATTAAAGAGATAGGTGGGGAAACTAAAGCAACCAAAAAAGGGTGAGAAATTAGAGGGGGAGGTCTATGGGGCATGATTGGAATTCCTCCTAAGGGAGTAATAGATACCACCTTTGGAGGCCATGAGACTAGGGGAGGAATGAGAGGGTGTCCTAGTAAATATTGCCTTTCCTTTGCCACTAAAGGGGTGGGAAAGGGAACATAAGAAACATGTAAAGGATAGGAAGTTGAATGGGATGCAATTGGGGAGGATGAGGAGGAAGGGACAATAGAAAAGGACTCTAAATGAGATATTTTTAACTTTTGATATGATTTGAATAGGAAATCAATGTGGGCACATAAAGGCCATATAGGGGTTGGCTAGAAATAGTCTAAAGATAAGTTCCCATGCAATGTAAGTAACTTTTTCATTTACTCCTTATTAGCATTGAACTAGGTCAATGAACATGTCATGATGTCAAATATTTTCTTACAAATGTTGGAGAAATTGGTTCACTAGATGATTGAATAAGTTAATATAATGGTTTTAGAACAAGAAAAACCATTCCAATATGGTATCTTTTAGGGACCATGAGGAAATATTTGCTAACAATGCATCCTAGAAAATAGTCATTGCATAGTATAGTGAAATCATACATATTTATTTGTGGGTCACCCTTTCCATTCTAAATTATAAAACTAGGCACCTCAAACCTAATGTGAAAAAGTGTAGTAATAATGAGTAGGAATAATGAACTATGTAAACAATACAGGGGTAGGAGTGATTGAGTGGAAGTGGTAGATAATTTAGCAAGTTGATGTTGCAATTGGCCTACATTGTGTATTAGTTGATCAATGACATGATCAATAGTGTGTAAAGGAGGATCATGGGTATTGGAAGTGAAAGTATGTGATGCGTGAGAACCAAAGAGTATAAAGGTGACAATTTTTTCTCCATGAAATCTAAATTTATTTGTAGTGGAAGGGGTCACAAACCCAACAAACAAGGTTTGTATTACTCCTGACTATGAAGTGGTTGTAACTATTTGTGTGTTAGATGCCATATGTGTAGTTGGAATTTAAAAAGACAGAGAAACATTTATTTCAATGACATTAGAATGTGAATCATTAGGATCTTTGAGAAGTGCTATGTAGGAAGGGGCATTATTTTGAAAATGTGGACTAATCCTCAAACAAACTCAATCCCATTGATATGTTTGGTTAAGATACTATGAAGGGCCTTAACCATGGGCATTGTCTCATTAGAAAGACTATCTTTACCATAATTTCTTAGAATTAATTAACTATTGATCAAGATTATATATTTGATTGATAAAGACTTTCAGGGTGGCCTCGTGACCAAAACTAAAACCCATGTCATGGACACTAGAAGGTGGTGATTTGGGTTGTACATTTATTCTAGATGAATAAGGCATTCCTTTGGTAAAGTGGTCAAAAGTAGACTGGATGAAATATAAACCATTTTTAATAGGAGTGGTAATACCCTTAGAGGACATGCTTATGTTTTAGATGTTCCTTTGGATCATTTTATTAGAGTGTGAGGATTGAGTTGCGAAACTCATGAACAATCTCACAACACACAATCCACAACCCCAAAAATGAAGTTAACGAAAGGTGGGCTTGAAATTTTTATTTTTATTTTTTTAAAGGATTTTTTTTTAATGGGTTCACCAAAATGTAGTAAAGGAAATTCAACTCCGTTAAAGAAAGACACACTTTCTTTGAGTGATTTTGAATCACCACACTTATGTTAACTAGTCCAAATTTTTAGTTTAACTCTAATCTATTGTTGATATTATACTAATTAACCCTCTTAAATGTTTTATTTAAAAATATGCTTATTAAATTTAACTAAAACACTTAAGAAAATAAAATTTTCTAATTATATAGGATTGAGAAATATGAATCATAAGTTGAATGCAAAAATAGAAAATATAAGAAAGAAGAACCTAAACTCAAATTTGGAACTCTCTTCCTTAGATGCTAGTGCTTTGTGATAGGTCCAAATAATAGCTTATTTTCTGTTGTTTTATACATATTTTGAGATACTTTTAGAGAAACTTTCTAGACAATGCTTTTACATTATACTATCCTTTCATATCTATTATGCAGACTTGAAACTTAATTATGATGATGGAATTATGGTTATAATATATTAGCATTATATGGTTTATATGAAGATATGTATGGAATGTTGATGAAATGCTAGGAGTTAATTATGATAGTTATCCTTGTGTACATGTTTTGTGGAATTAACTTGTTTGTAGCTAAAGAGGAACTGTGGTGCACAATAGTTGCGGGATGAACCCATAGCAAAAGGAGCGACCGGACACCGAAACAGGGGAGCTCCAGGTTAAGGTGAACATGATGATTGTTGATTAAAGTCACTTGATGAAGGTTGAACATGGTGTTATTATAACTAGTTAATAAACGCTGAAGAAGAGGTCTCCTTTGCTTATAGGATTTTGACAAATGGTTGTATATTTACATGCAATTCTATTTTGATAGAGTTTTAGTCCTATTAGGATTCCTTTTCCTTTTTCAATTATAGGTTGAATAAATCAATCTTAACTATATGTTCTAAATATTTGGGAGTGGAGTTAATGATTTCAATTAAGTAGTTATTTTGGATAAGATTCCCTCAAGCTTGTATATAGCTATTGGTTGAATCTATAGGATAGTTAGTTGGTTTTTCAATTTTATGTTATTAGTTACTTTTAGTTCTCAAGACATGAAATATTTAGAATGATTGAATACAATCTGTAAAAGATCTTGTGTAATCTTCATGAATATGCAATGAATGGAGCATAAATTATGGGATATGTAAAATCTGATTAATTAGATTTGGGTTCAATTAAAGTGATAACAACCACTTGAGCAGGCCACTCAAGGTAATATTCCTCACTTCATCTTCTAGTTATTTATTCCTATTTAATAGTTATTAGTTTATCATTGTTTCATGATTTATATGCAAGTTAATTAGAATTTCATATCTTGCTTATTGTTAATGAACACTTATAAATATGTATGCAATAGTTAACCAGTAGTACTCCAGAGGATAGTTCAGTTGAGTCATTAGTTTTTATCAGTTTTGAGTTATTATAAAATCATTTCATTAATAATAGTTGAGTTATAGTCTAAGCTATAGGTACCCATAGCCGCTAGTTCTAGTAATGTCTTTTACTATTTTGTAATTTTGTGAGTTTTTCAGCAAGTAGAATAACCTGAGTAGGGTAGCTTAAGTATTTTTGAGTCCTTGAAGCATATATAATGTTGCACCATCATAAGCTTACAATCCTTGGGTCGATAATTTAATGTAGTCTTGAGAAATGTTGAGTGGACTATTCAGTTAGTTAAACCTTTAAATTGTGTAGATTCTACCAAGTTCACAATACATTAGCTTAGACTCTACATTTTTGGCACCATTGCCAGGGATGGTGTTATCTTCATAGACTTGCTTTCATAGTTTTCATAGTTAAATTTTGTTTCTAGTATTAGGACTATTGGATATAATATTTTTCCAACACCATAGATACACTAACATTGTGCAAGATCGCTATGTTATAAAGCTATATTACATGTATGCGGAGGCAGAGAGACCCCTTGGGTAGATTCCTTCCCTCTACATGCCAAGTAGCTATATCATAAATTGGTGAATCTAGTACTCAAACCAAAGGTAATATTGAAGAAGAAATCTCCTTATCACCAACATCTAGCACATGTACAGAAGGAACATACCATACTATGGGGGATGCAATGGATGATGATCCTGAACGAGCAACATTTGAGCTCTCTATCACTAACCGGGAAAGGGCTATAGTGTTGAAGAAAATTCCTCCTACAACCTTACCAGTCTTTTATGGGTTAATGACTGAGGATCCAGATACATTTCTCTTTGAGTTTGATGTCCTATGTTGCAGTTATGATTATACTACTGATGCTCATAGGCTCAAACTCTTCCTTGCAACTCTTAAGGATGCAGCCTTAAGGTGGTTCATGGGATTAGGCTGAGATGTTGTTCTTGATTGGGACACCATGAAGACTTTGTTCCTAGAAAAGTATCAAGACTATTGTAGGGGACTTGATAGGAGGAAATATGATATTTTTAAAAATGTCACAAAAGGATGATGAGCCTTTGGAAAATTATGTGGAGAGATTTCAATTTTCTCTGAAGAAAAATCCACAAAACAAGTTGTCAGAAGAGTCCCTCAAGTTGGTCTTTTTGAGGGGAGTCAATGATGACTACATGGATGCACTGAACCTCATTGTTCAAGGAGATATTTCCCATCTACCATTTTTAGATACTTGTAAGGATTGCAGGAATTATTCCAAGACCTTCATTAAGAGGCCAAGAGGAGATAGGACATCCACTATTGGTAAATCATCTATTGGAGTTTCAAAAATTGAGTTAAGCAACTTGTTGTCCAACATGAAGGAGGACATTATAAGCCACTTGGAAACTCAGTTGGATACTCTCCACATTAAGAAGAATTAGGAGGAAGTTGAGGCTATGTTCACTAAATATTGTCTAAGCTGCAGGCAAAGAAAAGCAAATTGCAAATGCAAGAGAGTGGCAAGTATCCAACAAGATAAAGTTGAGAAACCTGATTTTTAGCCAATCGAAGGAGATGATGGACAACTGTTCTATATAGCACAAAGGAGGCCATGGAAGCAAAGACAAGGTATGCCACAAGACCCCCTTAGCTTTAATTTATCCTTTCCTATTGGGAATCAAAAAAATTCTGCTTGGAACTCTCAGCCTTGGCAAGCAAACCAAAACCAATGTCAGAACCCTCAATAATGGCCACAAGCTCAACCAAATTGGAACCAAAAACCAAACCATTGGCCATAAATTTTTTTTAGGGTTCTAATTATAATCCACAATGGCCAACCCAACAGAATTAGTGACAACCTTAGTGGCAGAAAGGCCAGCAATGACAACAACAAAATATGAACTATTAGCATCCTATGCTCCCTCCTCCACCACATCAACAAGATTTAATGTCTCCATCAAATCCTAAAAATCATCCACTTAAGAAACCATAAATACCTGCCCAACCTGCACCTAACCCTAACACTAAGCCTATTCAACAGGTATTAACGAAGCTATGCAATACCCCACCTATGGGGTAGAGGTGAGTGATGTCCACCTCATATCAGGAAAACAACTTGCTGGACCTTCATCCCCAAAAATTATAGAAATGGAGGATGAGGAACCTGCAGTCGAGACTTCAGAAAAATCATCTTTGGAACTTGAGTCAAATCAGGTACACCAAACTACCTCAAGTCCTAAGCCACCTTTTCCTGAATGCCTAACTATTCAAAAGCATCACACACAGGTTGAGATAGATCTTTTAGGTCAATTAAAATATGTGAGCACCAAGATTCCACTTCAAGCTATTAAAGACATCCCTATCTATACCAAAACTGTAATGGATCTATGTCTTAAGAAACCAGGCAGAAAAATAAAAGATCCTCAATCAATCCATGTCTTGGGAAATCTTGCAGACATCATGTTAGGGAACATTACTGTCCCTAAGTATACCGATCCTAGTAGTATGGTAATGGACATTAAGATCAATGGAACCCTCATTAAGAATACTTTGATTGATTTGGGGGCAACAATCAATGTCATGACAAAATAAATAATATAGTTGCTTTAGTTAGTCAACCTTAGGCCCACACAAACTGTTTTACAACTAGCTGATAGATCCACGGTCAAGCCTGAGGGAATTATTGAAGACCTTGTCATTGCATTGGATTCTTGGGAATATCCTGCAGACTTCATAGTGCTACAACCCAAAGTTAATCTTGCAGGTTACCCACTCATCCTAGGTAGGCCTTGGTTAGCTACAACCGATGCATTTATAGGTTGTAGGTCTGGAAAAGTGATTATATCCAATGGGACAGTCACTAAGAACTTGGTTCTTTATCCACCAACCCAACCTTATGCTGACCTTGAGCAAACTATTTGGCCCAATTTGGATGAGGAAGATAACTATTCTTTGTAGACACTAATGAATATAGAGCACAACCCCTTATTGGATGACCAGGTTGAAGACGAGCTTATTGCTCACATAATCCAAAATGACTGTGGTAGGAGCCTATAGCAACAAGATTTCCTCATATGCCTACAAGACCCCTTGCAAAGTATTATACCCACCAATTCTACAAAAGAGATATCACAACTATCTTACTCATTACTACCTCAATAATGTCTACCCATCATACCGAGCCTTGATCTCTCATCTGTTCAAGAGTCATCAAAAGAATTGGAAATCATGCCAGGAAGGAAGTTAAACATAAATAATTCCTTGACAAAAGAGCAAAAAAATTCTCTGCAAACAATGTTGCAGGCACACTCAACAACATATGCATGGGATTGCCATGATATGAAAGGAATAAACCCTGATTTATGTATGCACAAGATTTATATTAATGATGGCTATAGACCCATTCGACAACCACAAAGACATATGAACTCTGCCTTGAGGGAGATAGTGAAAGATGAGCTACAAAAGCTCCTTGATGCATGTTTTATCTATCCAATATCAGACAGTGAATGGTTCTCACCTTTGGTAATCATTCCCAAAAAAGGTGGGAAATGGAGAGTTTGCGTAGACTGCAGGGAATTAAATATGGCCACTAGGAAAGACCACTTTCCTCTACCTTTCATAGATCAAGTACTTGATTCTCTAGCTGGGAAATTCTTTTCTTTTCTTGATGGTTTCAGTGGTTATAACTAGATTAAAATTTCTCCAGAGGTTTAGAACAAGACTACATTCACATGTCCTTGGGGGACTTA
Source organism: Sequoia sempervirens (assembly GCA_007258455.2). Lineage (NCBI taxonomy): Eukaryota > Viridiplantae > Streptophyta > Pinopsida > Cupressales > Cupressaceae > Sequoia > Sequoia sempervirens. Next base: position 7,166 of record VDFB02271124.1, on the reverse strand, counting down.
TGCTTACTCTGTTATGCCCTTTGGCTTATGCAACACTCCAAATACCTTTCAAAGAGCAGTACTCAACATATTTTTTGATTATACACATGATTGCATGGAGATATAAATGGATGAATTCACTACTTATGGTGAAAGTTATGACGAAGCTCTCAATAATCTGGAAAAAGTGTTGAAATGCTGCAAGAAACAACTTGTCACTCAACAATGAAAAGTGTTTCATGATGATGACACAGGGAATTGTATTGGGACACTTTATATCCAATGTAGGAATTTAGGTTGAACCACACAAAATAGAAATAATATCTACCTTACTTGTTGCTAAAAAACAAAGATATATCAAGAGCTTTCTTGGCCATGCAGGCTACTACAGGAAGTTTATCAAAGATTTTAGTAAGATTTTCGCACCCTTATTTGTTTTGCTAAGTAAGGACATTGAATTTGAATGGACATCTGAGTGTCAACACTCTTTTGAAGAACTGAAGAAAGCTCTGAATCAAGCACTAGTATTGAGAGGTACTAATTGGACTTTGCCTTTCCACATACATATAGATGCTTCAGATTTGGAATTGGAGCAGTTTTGGGTCAAAAGGAAGGAAATAAAGAGTATGCAATATATTATATTAGCAAAAATATTCAAGGAGTAGAGTTGAACTATATTGTAACAGAAAAAGAGATGCTTGTTGTAGTATATGCAATTAATAAGTTTAGGCATTATATTACTAGCTACTCAGTCTTTGTCCATACATACCACACAACAATTAGGTATTTGATAAACAATCCAGTAGTTGGGGGTAGATTGGTAAGATGGCTACTTCTCTTATAGGAATTTGACATTACCATATTTGAAAAACCTGGTAAAGCAAATGTAGTGGCAGATTTACTATCAAGATTGCCAACAAAATCGGTTGAAGGAGTGGTAGATGATTCATTTCCAAATGAACACTTATTTTCTCTACCAGTACACATACCTTGGTATGCAGATATTACAAATTATTTGGTCACAGAGTAGATTCCACCACACTTCTCTCCAAGAGAGAAGAGATAGTTGGTTCACAAATGTTTCTCATACTCCTAGGTATCTGGTTATTTGTTTTATACTGGCCCTGATAACATCATGAGAAGGTGTATCAGGGAGGTTTAGATCTTTGACATCATGAAGACATGCCATGATGATCCATGTGGAGGTCATTTTGCAACAAAAATAATAGCCTTTAAGATCTTCACAACTAGCTATTATTGGCCAACTTTGCATAAATATTTAGTTAAATACACAAGAAGCTGTGATAGGTGTCAAAATATGTGAAGACCAACAAAAAGTGATGAGATGCCCTTACAACCTTAGTTGACATTGGCACATTTTGACAAATGGGGTTTAGACTTCATTGGACCAATTTCACCTACATCCAATAGCAAGGAATACATCCTTGTTTTCACTAATTACTTGACTAAATGGGTGGAAGTAAAGGCCTTGCAATTTGCAAGAGATGGTAATATGGCTAAGTTATTATATGAGGATATATTTACTAGGTATGGAGTACCTAGAGAGATATTCATTTATCAAGGCCCACAATTTACTTTTGATCTAATCACCAAGCTGGTTGAAGAAAACCAAATTAGACACAAGAAATCAACAGCCTACCACCCACAAGCTAATGGTTAGGTGGAAGTCATTAATAGGGAGATTGAAAGTATTCCCACTCTTCAATCATTAAGTAGATAAGACTATATATCCCCTAGAAATACAAGTACATCCAATTAAAACCTCTAACTCGAGCATCTAATTCATAACCAATTCCAAACAAGAAACTGTCAGAAAATGTGGCACTTCAATTATATGGCACAAATTCTAATACTCTTCACAATGGGTAAACATATTGAGAATAGAATGTAACTCCCATGAAATATTCCACCCACTAAGCTTGTGCACTTCATATTGGATTTATTCATTTATTATAAATATAATTTATGATATTTCATTGTTACACATCATAATTTGGACCAATGCATGGTCCACTTTGTAACTCCCTTTTGTATGCTCTTCCATTTGTCACAAAATCTTTAACACATTTTATAGCATCATAGATTCTCTTACAAATCACAATATAATTAATACACCAACATACATATATTAAATATTAATATATATAAAAACGCTGAGAGTTATCCTTCTCGAGGCGCCTATTTTCATCATTATGGCTATCTTTAATTAAATTTCATAATGTGAAGTAATTAAAAGTTTTTTTATTATAAATTCACTTGCAATAACATAATTTTTTCCTTAACACGTTCCAATAATAATGTCTATGTTTAATAAGAAAATAGTATTTGTTTACTCTTGATAAATAGTTACCTTAAAGCATGCTTACATCTTTAACGTTTATTTCAAAAATAATATATATCATTTCATTATATTTTTCATCATTGTTTATTTCAATTCCCATATATAAGGCTACACATTAAAATTAAGTGGAATTCCTCCCCAAAATTACAACATAATGTTTTTGTTAAGGGTAGCTTTGTAAGTATTTGATTTTAAGTTTTATAAAGATTTTTAAAATCATACAAACCTATATATAGAAAAACATAACATCAACATCAACCATTTGCATTAAATTAGAACACACATACTTTCAATTTGTTAACCAAAAATAATATAACATACTTTTTTCTTTAACACATTCTAATAAATAATAAAGCTTATGTTTAATAAATAATTAAAAAAAACATAATTTATCTAGTTTATCATTTTTAAATTAAAAAATTAATACTTAATAAAATAATTTAACAATTACTAAATGTAGTTTTAGAATAAATTAAAAAAAAAATTAAATATAAAAGCAACCTTTCATCTTATTTTTTCTTTTTTGCGTGGAAATCATTTCATATTCTAAAATTAAAAGATATTCTAATTTCAAAAAAATCATAAAATATTTTGAAGTACAAAAGCTCTTGATTTATATCTTTTTAATAGATTGGCAAGGAAATAAATCTCTACTTATAAATTTTTTGTTCAAACTTTAAATTTCAAATCATCATAATATTTTTAAAACAAAAAAATAATAATAATTAAATCATCAAATTAAAACATTGATACATTAACAGATACAAAAATAATTAAATCATCAAATCAAAATCATTGATCTATCTATACAACACAACCTTATTTTGTATGTAGGCAACAATCATCCAGTTTTACATCCTGTAAGCTACATCTTCACAAAAGGTACGTTGATGAAGAATGCTTCCCAATACTTAACTCTTTCCTAGACTGTAATCTCCCAGGAAAGATTCAAATTTTGCAAGTGAACACATTTATTGTTGAGGCATGCTATTTATAACTTCACTAGAAGTGGGTGGATGGGAGAAAATGGAGGTGGTGTCAGCTGTCAAAGTCAATTCGAATGCTAAAAATGATTGGTGTGAGGAAGAGTTCCCCAAACAAAGATCTCCAAGAATTTTCCAATGATGCAACAATTGCATACAATGTTGTCACGTAGTTGATGCCTATGAAAGAATTGCACATAGATCAGTGTTTCATTTTGAAAAACGTGAACTGCTGATTGCCCACAATCATATTATCTAACAAAATTGAACTAACAAAAATCAGGCACCATCATAGAATAACATTGATATTTTGTATGTTACAAAAAATGCTTACCAGAGATTTCTCCCCATACCCTAGCCACAACATTACTTAGATAAAAAAGTATGCATCTTATGTTGTTCTAGCTAAGAGAAGCCTCATTTATCCATGTGTACACTTTAAAGGAAATTCCAAAACTTGATGTGTAGTTCCATGTGACTGAATTGAAATATGATTTAATTTATTCAGAATCATGTTTGAGTTTTGGGAGATCCTCTACAACCTACATCCCAATGTAGGTATAGAAATTTTAAATTCCTATACTACATCTCGAAACCCCACATAAATAATACTTAAATCTTACCGATAAAAGAATTTGTGCCTGCAAAAAACATGACTACAAAATAGAGAAGACCTTGAACAAGACCTGCAATGTCAAGACCATTGTAGGCTTCATATTCCATTGTCCCAAAACATATCTTCAGAAGTTTTGGAGAACGCCTTCCAACAATTCATGTGCATTGAACCAACAACAAATGCACCTATTCACAAATTTTATGTCAACTACATAAACTTTAACTCCATCTTGAGAAGCAAGGATCCTTGAACTTGCAAGACTGTGAGATCACATTTCTTATGAATAAGCAACTCTAAATAAGAAAGCACCATGGAAAAATAAGCAACTCTCGTAGCATTGTAAGCGAGCTCCATGAGTCTAGTGATGACAATTATAAAATAGTTATTTTACAAACTAAATATATTATCAAATTAAAATTTAAAAGTTATTAAATTATTATTAGAAAAAGAAAAAAGAAAAACTAAACCAAAAAAAAGAAGGACAAGCGGTTGGTGTTGGCCTGCCTTCGAGACCTTGTGGGAGGTCCTCAGCCTCCGTGGGGCTGAAACATTTCCCTCCTTCCTTGCAGACAATGAGCAACAAATATATATTTTCCTGCTTAAAACTTGCATTGAAGTTTTTTTTTTTTAAAACAAATAAATGATAACTACATAAAATGAATATATAGTGACAAAAGTTGTGTGTGTATAAAAGCATATTTCGACACTATGCATATAAAATCATATCAATAATTTTTAAAGAAAAAAAAGAAAAATTTAGATCTGTATCTCCAACAATATAGATGGATCTATATGGTGGATAATTTCCAAAACAAAATAAAACATATGTAAATATATGGTATCTATGTAATGAGGTCAGTAAGACTCCATTCTATGTGTATGGAAGTTGTATATAGGTAGAACAACAGCTGAGTCAAATATAAATAAATCTGTATATTATTTTAATCTGCAATCTATGCTCTAATAGAGGACAAATCTCTTGATCAACACTCAACCGTTTGCAACAAACGAACAAATGAGTACCTAAAACAATGAAAAGAAAAGAGATTTAAACCCATTTTGTGCATCTCTGCTCACCGTAGTCCTCTACCCTAGTATGCAACGTTGCCCCTGCACTAGGCAAGAAAATTGTTTTAAAATGAAATTTCAAACAAGAAAAAAATAAATAAAAAGAAAAAAGAAAAAAAATCGGCCATTAAGAGTTTTAAAACAAATCTTCAATGGCGACATAGACTTGCAGCATGCCATCTTTTACCTGCAGTAAAAGGAAGAGAAAAAAAAGAGATGCATATGTGAAACCCTAGCAACCAGGTAAAGAAAATAGAGATTTAAACTGATTTTGTGTATCTCTGCTCACTGGAGTCCTTTGCTCTAGTATGCAACGCTGCCCCTACACTAGGTAAGAAAATTGTTTTAAAATTAAATCTCAAACAAGAAAAAAAACAAATAAAAAGCAAAAAAATAAAAAAATCAGCCATTAAGAGTTTTAAAACAAATCTTCAATGGCGACATAGACCTACAACATGTCGTCTTTTACCTGCAACAAAAGAGAAAAAAATAGATGCATATGTGAAACCCTAGTAGCCAGGTAAAGCAAATGAAATAATAGAAATAATTTATGGATTCAAAATGGAATTGAACTGAATATTAAATTGGATATACAAACTGTCAATCCAATGAATATTAAATCTATTGTAGTTGCATATGACTTCCACCTGCGTGTCATTCTTCAAAAACTTTACACAAGTCATTTGGTGCCACTGTAGAACAACTCTTGGCATAATGACGTGGAGTGCCACCTCAAGTGGGATAGTGGAATTGCCTTGGACATTCCAAAATTGTTTCTCCTTAGGAATTGAGAAAACAAAATTTTCTTGCATATTGCACTTCGGAGTTTCACTTGCTGCAACACTCAAATATAACATAATATCCTTTTGTTCTTGGATGTTGCACATTTTCATTTGGCTACTTGGACCAAAAAGATAAAGCATAATGCTTTTACTCGGCAAAGTTTTTGCTATTTACAAATTCATAAAGCAAAATTTTCTTAGAAACTCCAAGGTTACAATTGCATTAATACATATATGCATGTATATGCCTATGTATATATATGTATGTACATGCCTACATATATATATATGTGTGTGTGTGTGTGTACATATATATGTATCTAAGCTCAAACCATACATGGATTTCAAAACTATAACAAGATTAGTACCAAGATCAATCAATTTATTTGCTTTTGCTCAGTTTATTTGCTTTTCCTTGATTCATTTGCTATTGCTCAATTTATTTGCTTTCTTTTTTGAAGGGTTTGGACAACATAGGATTTCCAATTGCATGATATCGTCACACATTTTGCATTGTCATTAATCAATGTGAGTAATAGATTATCATCCTTGTTTCTCTTTTGCATGTTTTCAAATATCCAATACCCTAATCAAGAGTCCTAGAACAAGTTTCATTTTAGTCACATGAATTGATATTAAGAATTTGCTCTTGTCTTGTAGGATTTTTAGTGCACAGTAGTGAACCAAAGGCTATAGTTACAAATTCTGCATTACTGCTGATCACGGTGAGTAATTTCCCGTTTAATTCTTCTTTCTATGTATTCAACATTTCAAGCTTGGCACATTGTTTTATAGTAATTACTGTATACATCCAAAATTGGTTTGGAGAAAATTAATTAAATACTAGTTATTTAATTAATAAAATCTTTATTTCCTCTACTTATAAATAAATTGCAAAATTTATTTATATAGTTCATATTTCTTAATTCTTCCTATCTAAACCACTTTCTTCATGATTTAATTAATTCATAGTTCATATTTATTTATTAATTCCCTCCAACTAAATTTGAATTTTAAAATTGGAATTTAGTCACATTTCTCCATATTTTCTAACTACCTTCCACCTCACCATGTGTCACATGAAATTGATTATTTCTAATTTCTAAATGGGCATTTATCTTCAACAATTTTAACAACCTCAGAGACATATGGCTTCTCCTTTCCATTTATTCCCTTCTACACTTTCCAAGCTTGTTCTATTAAAGGGGACAACCTCCTTGATTCTCTCTAACCTCTTCGCTTTTCACTGTTGATATCTCCAGACTAAATCCTGATCATCCTTTACTGCCACATCACTTGATTCCTTTGTTAAATCTATAAATAGAGGCTCATTTACAACTTTTTGAATAGAGAGCATAGCATAAATTTACTTTGCA